>CCAG010006701.1:0-45891 GCA_001077435.1 Glossina morsitans morsitans | reverse complement strand
GTCGTAGCGTTGAGTTTTTTAGTGCAAACTAATGTAGGTGTCATTAGTTCATGGCTATCATAGTAGGCCTCTCGATCTTTGTTAATGTGTTTGTTGTACTCGCTATCCTCGTTTATAGAGGCAGAACAAAAGTGTGCACAAAAATTCGAACAACCTGCGGTACGTAAAACATTTGTATGGCTATTGCTATTGTTCTTCTTCTTCTTCTTCTTCTTCTTTCATTTATTTGTTTATTTATTTATTTATTGTTTGCTTTACATTATTATTGATTTATAAATGCTTTTATAAAACGAGATAATATGATAATTATTTATGAAATTTAAGGTGGGCGATGTGATACGTTTAGATAATAATCAGTTCGTGGCAGCCGATATTTTATTACTAAGTACCTCAGAACCGAATGGCTTGTGTTTTATCGAAACTGCCGAATTGGATGGCGAAACGAATCTGAAATGTAAGCAATGCCTTACGGAAACCATTGAATTGGGTCAACGTCACGATCTGTTATGGAATTTCAATGGCGAGATTATATGCGAGAAGCCAAATAATCTGTTAAACAAATTTGAAGGCACCTTGATTTGGCGCAATCAAAGATTTGCTTTAGATAATGAAAAAATTCTATTAAGAGGCTGTGTACTGCGTAACACACAATGGTGTTATGGTGTGGTAATC
This sequence comes from Glossina morsitans morsitans, assembly GCA_001077435.1. Taxonomy (NCBI): domain Eukaryota; kingdom Metazoa; phylum Arthropoda; class Insecta; order Diptera; family Glossinidae; genus Glossina; species Glossina morsitans. The sequence goes on along the minus strand of CCAG010006701.1, from coordinate 45,219 downwards.
TTTGCCGGCAAAGATACCAAATTAATGCAAAATTCGGGTAAAACACAATTCAAGAGTACCGGCGTGGATAGACTGTTAAATTTTATCATAATTGGGGTAAGGCCTTGCAGCATTAAAAATGCGCAAACAGATTTATTAAAAAAAATTATTAAATGATTTTTTCTATTTTTAATAGATCGTTTTATTTTTATTATCGATTTGCGCATTCTTTACCATTGCCTGTGCTTTATGGGAAGGAGTAATCGGTCAATATTTTCAGGTAATACTTTTTCTTAAATTTGACTTTCATTTCATTTTCATACTCATAGTTAGTTATTGAGAGAAGGGAGAAATTGACGTTCGCTTGTTCTTACCTTCCTTGCGATTGTTGTAACGATTCTGATGGAAAGATGAAATTGCGCGTATTAAGTAGAGACACTTGCCTATCTATACACAATCCCACAATACGAAGCAATCATTTCAAAGCATTTGATTTATTGAATAACTTATCATCTTAATGCTAATATCGATTCAAAATTTGATGTAGCTATGCAATCTCCATCTTACTACACTTTTTATATATATATGTATATATATGTATATATAAACATAAAATATTACACATAGGCCATATATTATGTGTTTACGATAATTTTGATAGTTTTGTCGCTGGAAACAGGCATTTATTGACAAAAATAGGTGCAACATACATTCATTAAAATATTGTCCACAACATTCTACAACATTTTACCATATTTCTAGCAACATGGCGATATCGTTGCTTAGAATTTATATTGGTCAGCGATCCAATCATCGACCCATTTTCCCACTTCTTCAACTTAACGGACCCGCGTGTCAGTCAAGCCATCTGGCACAGATCTGAAGAAGTGGTAATCAGAAGGCATCATGCGTGGGGGTGGCAGAACTTTCCGTTCGAACTGCAACAGTTTAACCCTTAGCAACTCTTTCAACAAGTGACTACAGTGTCATTGTCAGTGAATTTTCGAGCTACCCATTTTTCCTCCTTTCGGATCTCTCCCATCGCATGTGAACGTCTAGACATAGTGGACTTGCCAATTGCTAAGTTGTTCGAAAGTTCTTCGACAGTTTGAGGTGAAGTTTTGCCCAATATGTCTTGCAATTCATTGTCGTACCACTTCTTTGGCCTTTCAGGCCATTTTTAATCATTGACATCAAAGTCACCGCTTTTAAATCGTTCAAACCAAAATTGACAATTGGAATATGATGAAGCAGCATCACCATAAGCTTCTGAACGTGTATGGTAGGCTTCGGCAGCACATTTCTTCAAATTAAACAACAAAAGTAATCAAGGTCGAAAATGCAATTTTGAGCCTTCCACGATTAGCCTCGGCGTACGTTGAATAAATCAACAATATTAAGTTGAAAGATGTTATTTTAGGTAGAGAAAGGTCTAAACTATCGAATTTAACCGTTATGTGCACTGGTATGTCCCATCTCTTTATAATGTTTACCTATACAACTCGCCTATCAAAATTAACGCAAACATCTAATATTTTTGTCCTCAAAATATATTAAAAAAAAAAAGAATAAATAAATAAATGCTTTCTAAGGATAAGAAAAAATTCACTTTTTCATGTATGTTCTGCATCAAGTTTGCTGCAATTCATAGTTCGTAAAAAAATTAACAAATATGATACAGCGGTTATCCTTCTGAAATAGTATGCACCGTTCGTCAACGCCTCCCTGTTATAAACGTTTGGCTCCCGATTATATCCTTCCTGACGAAGGTACGGGGTTCCTTTCTGGCTACGAGACTGTAAGCCGCATCGTGACATAACAATACACATTTTGTGACTAACTCCACATGTACAAATACTTTGTACACGCTACACCACTCGTGGGACAAGTGCGGATCCATGCAAAACCCGGAAAGACTCGATATAGATCCACCTTATATTAAACCGATCGATTCAGAATAGGTTTTTATGTCGATCTAAGCTTGTCAGTACGTCTGTCCGTTTCGTTTTCTAGTATTCAACCTATAGATCACAATTTTTAAGATAGTTTAATGAAGTTCAGTACATCGACATGTTTTGGCCCAAGGAAGAACGCCGGTGGAAATGGTTCGGATCGGATCACGTTCACTACAATACTTTATTTTCAGAAGTCGCTGTATGAATCGCTGAGTCGCTGTATTAAGCAAAGTAGTGTAGGGTATTTAATGGTGCGTAAATAAAATTTTTTGGAAATGTTTTATGACATAAACGAAAAGTTTAGGTTCCATATTCAATCGAGCCCGATAGAATTATGCTGGTGAGAGTATTGGCTAACAATGAATAAAAACATTTGCGATTATTATGTGCTTAAATGGAACGATGGGTATAAAACGGCTCGCTCGAAAATACGAATATGGCTTTCTTGCTCTACTCACTTAGGAACAATGCGGTACTGGTTGCGTGCATTCTTGCATTTTTCCTTTCCAATTGTATATTCAATTTCTTGAAATTCAGCTTAAATATGGTCTTAGGCATAAAATATCAACAAACTGATCATAAAGTTCAGATTTTATAAATGCTTGCAATTTGGAATTATTTCTTGAACGAATATCTGCTAAGTTTCGAAACTTTTTTTTTTACATAATCAGTTGGCCAGTTAACAGTATATGATGAATGTATAGGTCGTAAAGAAAGTACAAAAAGTACTCGTTATAACGAATGTATATGTTATGATCCATCCATCCGTCCTTGTCGGATTTCCTCCTAAATTGTTATCATTTTGAATGTGTATTTGCCATAATCATGTATTTTAGAGTGTGTTTATGTCATTTTGTCAAGTTATTTCATTCTCACACTATTTAATCTCATATTACACACATTCTTTGTATGACGATTATATTCGTCATAGCTAAATTTGCCGTATAACTTATAAAGAGATCGACACAGTTAACTCGCTAACTGGCTATTATGGCTTTGTTTAATTATCGGTGAGCGTTAGTGATACAGAATCGTGTGATCCCTTTTTGCGTGTAATACCCCCAAATATGTATCAAAATTATAAAAACATATATTTTATTATTTTTGAAGTTTTGGGTCAGTGTTTCGAATCCTCCCAATTGCAAGAATTAAAAAAATTGGAACATGTCTCAAATGTTCTCGAGCTGACTGCTTTAAATAAGTTCCAATCTAGTTTGATTATAACATTTTTATATATTTATTAATTATTTTTTTTTTTCATTTAATTTGTAGGTTTATTTACCCTGGGAGAACATAATACCAAAAAATGTAATGCAAGGTGCTACAGTGATAGGCTTTCTAGTTTTCTTTTCTTATGCTATTGTGTTGAATACTGTTGTGCCAATATCACTCTACGTTTCAGTAGAGGTAAGAATTTATACGAATTTTTTTGTTTTTTTTTTTCACATTTTGCTATATAATGATGTAATTGACATTTTACATTGACAGGTTATACGTTTCGTTCAATCCTTCTTGATTAACTGGGATGAAGAAATGTATTACGAACCCACAAAAACACATGCCAAAGCTCGTACCACTACGTTAAATGAAGAACTTGGCCAAATTCAATATATATTCTCGGATAAGACCGGTACTTTAACTCAAAATATTATGACATTTAATAAATGCAGTATTAATGGTCGTACCTATGGCGATGTTATTGATTTGCGTACCGGTGAGGTTATCGAGATAACTGATGTAAGTTGAAAATAAACCATAATATATTTTAAACTAATAACCACAAGTTAATGCTTCTGAAGTTTCTCGTTCTAAAAGTTAAAAGCAAACGCATTCTTAAATGCATTAATAAAATCTTACCTCATATAAAATGATTTTTAACATACATTGCGCTTCAAATATAAATAATAATTAAACTATAAAACTATATACGATTTTTTGCATACTTATATATTTGCATATATGTAAACATCTATGAAATTCTTAATTTGGTATGACTTTTGGTTTTAAAGGTTTTTAAATGAAAATTAAAAATAAAAGCAATCCCTTTTCTCTATTTCGTTTATTTTGTGATTACTAACTAATATTTTAACAATTTTTTTTAACGAAAGTATTTTTTTTAATAAAAACAAAAAAAAAACCTCTTTTACACAAATCTTCGCATTCGTTCATAAAATTCTGTATGTTATGAATTTTTCTACAGATTCCGATAAATTCGATTATTATACTGGTTCCGGTTAATGCTGCACCGTATGTTACATAAGCACGTTTATTGTGTAGTTTCAACATTGTTTGTCATATTTCAGTCAAAAGTTTTCCAAAGGTCAAGTAATCATCTTCTTAACCATTACGAAAATTATGAAAAGACATCTTTCCTTTTCTCTCTCCCTCTCTCTCTCTCTCTCTCTCTCTCTCTCTGTGCGTGTTCGCTGAGACTTATAAAGAAGATACCAAATAAATACTTGGACCATTTATAATAAGACTTTCAAGACTGTTTTGAGTGTAACCTACATGTGTTGTTTGTTTTGTGCGTGAATCGTTGAACAATCAAAACAGCTGTTGTGCGTCTTCTCTTTGTTTTTTTTCAGAAAACTTTTGACTTCAATATGTAGAGATATGTTTCGCGCCTTTTGTTTCTTTGTAAGTGTGTGCATTTCGTTTCCTAAAATCTCAATCTCGATGTGTGCGTGTATATGCTCCACTAGTTTTAGGGAGTTAACTTGTTTTTAACTCATTACTCTCTCTCTCTCTCTCTCTCTCTCTCTTTCTCTCTATCTCTATCTTTAATCCTTGATTTGATCGTTGTAGAAACAATGTCAATATAAAAAGAATAGCAACAACAATGGCACAACACCTCAAAATAAATTAGGTACGGAAGCAGCAACGATAATGCTGCATACGGCCGATGTACACTATCACATAAATGCAGAGTCTTCCAATTTGTCAACGTCACCACCACCGCCGCCACCGCCGCCACCACCACCACCGCCACCGCCACCGCCTTCTTCACCACTATTATTAGCTGGTATGAATAAAGGCAGCGATAGCGAAAGCACGAATACCACACCTATAACACCGCTATCTGGGAAAATAAATGAATTATATTTAAAACCACCGCCAATGAGTATCAAGCTGAATAATGCTATGCCAGCTTCCTGTGACTTGGATGCGAGTACTCCATGCAATTCAAAATTGAAACGTGTAAAATATGCCGACAATTCCTATCCAAAAAACTGTGAGTCAACACTTACTTGTAATAGAATGACTGTGGCTGTTAATACTGAAGCGACTATTGCCACGGAGGTTTTTCCTTACAAGCCGAAGATACGAAGGCAAGCCTCAACGCTATCGAATAGCAGTGACAAAGTAATGATACTGGGTGAAGTAGTCAACGTAAATAGTTCAGTGATTTCAGTAAATCACTCGAAAATCAAAACAAAGCACTACAATCATCAAGAATTAGATCAAGAACACACTACAGCCGCATTCACTAATGCCAATCATAAACAACAACAACAACAACAACAGCAAACGGGCATTAGACACCAACAACAGCAGTCGGCTTTGTATAATAATAATGGCTCAGCCATAAATACAGCCGTAGCCATAACCACGCTTGCACCCGCCACACCTTTATCTAAGGATAAAATCACTGTTGTTACACACTTGCAAAAATGTTCAAAAACGAATAATCATAACCACACTATCACCAACAATAATAAGAACAAGAATAAGAACAATAGCAATAGCCATACAAATGTTTTACGTACCGCAGGTTGTTCGAATTTTTGTGCACACTTTTGTTCTGCCTCTATAAACGAGGATAGCGAGTACAACAAACACATTAACAAAGATCGAGAGGCCTACTATGATAGCCATGAACTAATGACACCTACATTAGTTTGCACTAAAAAACTCAACGCTACGACCACAACAAATAGTTGCATTTATGATAATAATATAAATATATATGAATACACCACTACAGCTACAATAAGCACCACTAGCACTACTAGCACCATCGCCACCGCCACCGCCACCGCCACTACCACAACCAACACCTTTACATCCAATACAACTTGTACCACAACCACCACAACCACCACCACCACCACTAATCCAAGCACTGCTCACAATTGGAATACTAGCCCTAAACGGAGAGTGCACGTATGCATGTGTTTTGTTGTTATTGCTGTTGTTTTCCATGCATCACACTCATCACCGTAAATCAGAAGCAAACTCTGTACTCTTTTCTTTTTTTTTTTTCTTTCTCTTTACACAATTTTCGATTGTTTGTTTGTTTATTTGTTTGTTTGTTCGTTTGTTCGTTTGTTCGTTTACATCTAATTACATGTTAACATGTTTGTGAATTTTTTGTTTATAGATTAAAAGAAGAAAAAGGTTGATAACCAGTCTTTGTTATGCACCTTTGTTACACGATTTTCCAGAAATCTCACAATACTTTTACTATTTTCACCAGTTTTTGTGTTGTCTTTTAAGTTTGTATTAATGTTTGTTTTCAGCTTTTTATCGTAAAATTGCTATTTTATCGCGCATAGGTATAGGTAGCAATGTAATAATACAACAACAATAACAATAATAATGTAAAAAAATAATATGCTACGCAATTTTTAGAATTCCTTTACAAAATGTTGGTAAACATAGAGCTTTTCGAGCTGAAAATGCTATTTTCAAATCAATTGTTGCGTCTGATGAACTAACTCAAATGCCATTTTTGTAACATTTTAAATCAAATCAAACGAAACATTTATTATATCCACCACCGGCACGAACGATGCAGAATGCATTCATTTTGTCTCGATATTCGCAACATTCAGAAGGAAGCTTCAGAAGCCATACAAAGTATATATAGATAGATCAGCATTAAATTCTAAATAGGGTTAAGGGTGTTCGTCTGTCCATCTTTGTCATGTCTGTGATAAACATTTTCTTGGCCTGAAAGACACTCCCACAATACAACGTAAATTAAGAAGAAACTATATTTTCAAAAGCAAAAAATGGGCTTTTTACTCATCACTTACACACGAATATCAAGAGCAATGTTATTCTATAGGCTATGTACCTTTTATACCCTACACGATTTGTACGATAAGGGCGTATTAAGTTTGTGCGGATATACACAATGTCCGGAAGAACTTGAGATAGACCCAGAATCATTTTCTAAATCGATCTAAGCTTGTCTGTCCCTCTCGTTTGTTTGTGCTTGACGTACAAGTCACAAACAAACATGGGCTACTTAGGTTAAAACATTCGCGATTGGTTCCAATTGAATCATTTTCTCCGCCATTTACCATATAAAGCTTAATTTATATGAATAACTGTATTAATCAGTTAACTTTATACGACGGATATATCCATTCTGATCAGTCCCTCCGTTCTTGTCGATTTCCTTCAATTTTAAAAATTTTTATCACTATGAATGTATTAAGTGGTTAAGCGAAGCGATGTACGGTATTTAATAGTAGGCCTCGCCCTAATCGAATGTTTATATTTTTATACAATCTATAGACGATCATACTACAAGTACCTGAACAAGAAATCGACAATAGCCATCCAATACCGTAGAGTATTGGACTTTCATTTTTCGCTTTTTTTTTTTTTTTAAATGGTAGTGGATATGAAAGATTCGGCCACGTTCGATTACAACTTTCTTATTTCAATTAATGTTAAAATTTCACTCGCCTCAGCTGCTTCAACGTATTCTTCAGCTATCTTCTGAAATGCATGTTTCATTTCGTTCCTGCGTAAGCAAACAATGTTTGTATCATACTATTATAGGTAACGCAACGTTAATCCTTAAAAACATTACGCTAAATCATTGTTGAGCAAAGAGAAGTGAAATCTTTCAAGTTTGTCTTTTTTCATCGTCATCTTAAACAAACGCACATAATAAGTAGGCGCAAAAATCTTAATTAAAATGCTGAAATTATTATGAGATTTTGTTTGGGAGCCTCCTTCGGAGCAAAAATATTATTCAAGAACGTTTTGTGTCGGGTTCTGTTGTACGCCAGAAACTGTAAGTTGTTCAAAAGACAAGTAACTGTTAACCACTATTGTATTGTGTTTCGAATATTTGTATGAAACATTTTATAGAACTTATCGCTCATTAAGCGGAATGATTATAACGACCTTAATAGTTGTGACGTTAGTGCATGTAAGCAACACAAAAAAAAAAAAAAGAATAGAAATATTGTCTTTCAATGTTGTTCAAATCTATACAAATCGGAATGAAATTTGACTCTCTGATAGATTCAAATGTTCAGAACGTATGTCATAAAATAAGCGGAAAAATAATAAGTTAAAGAAACAAAGCAGTTAGTCTAGGTCCATTCATCCTGTGCATTTGCATAGTCAAAGTGATGCGAATTAATGTCCAATTCCAAACGATATGAAAACGAAATGACAAGCCTAATTTGGAAACTTGTTTCTATTTTTTATTTGAAAAGTCTACTTCGAGTATGGAGTATCGGGCAGATAGTCTCTGACAAGTGTGTTTACGCTTCTTTATTATTATTATAATTAACATATATAACAATTAAACTGCCTATTAGGATGTTCATAATTGGCAAAGCGCTATCTGAGGTGATGGGTATGTGTAAGATTTGTTTTAGTCAATTAGTCAATTAGTCAATTACTTTCACTATTTCATAAACGCTTTAGTATTTCTTGGTCGCTGCCTTGGATGCCTGTAAACTAATTTAAATCCGCTTATCTACTTAGCTACTTATCTACATATGTTAACATATGCTATACATATTTTTTACATATATACATAATTATTAATGATTAATAATGATTACTTTACACGTAATTAGAATCTAACATTTTAAAGTCGCTTTAACATGCTATTCATTCAACTAACATCCTGATAATACTAAACATATCCTTCTTATATACTTAAGCGCAGTTCTTCTCTCAATTTTTGTCGCTCTTAAGCGCTCTCTCCCCATTAAGAAAAAATAAAAAAAAAATTGGCTTAGCTGAGTATAAAGACCAAGTTATTAATGCTTTTCTTATATGAATTTCTCACATTTTTATCTCTTCAATAAAGACTTTAGAGCGTGTGGATTTTTCAGCCAATCCTGAGTTTGAACCAGATTTCCGTTGGTATGACAAGACTCTCTTAGATGCGGTACGTTCCGATGAAAAAAATTCGCATAATTTTTTTCGCTTATTGGCTTTATGTCATACGGTAATGCCAGAGTATGTAGATGGACGCTTAGAATATCAGGCTCAAAGTCCTGATGAGTCAGCTTTGGTATCAGCGGCGAGAAATTTTGGTTTTGTTTTCCGTTCTCGCACACCAAACAGTATTACTATTGAAGTGATGGGTAGAACAGAGGTAAGTTTTCCTATTTGTTAGTCTCCAAATAATTTTTCTGTGTTTATTCAATTAAAAAAAAAACTTCTTCTTCTAGGAATATGAACTGCTGCACATTTTGGATTTTAATAATGTACGAAAACGAATGTCGGTGATATTACGGCAAGCTGATCGCATTATATTATATTGTAAGGGTGCTGACAGTGTGATTTACGATAGGTTAAGTTCTAGTCAAACCGACATAAAATCCCGTACTCAGGACCATTTGAACGTATGTATGGAATATTCGTCACAAACACTTATTTTATTTTTACTAACTAATTATGCTCTTTAAAAACAACAACAAAAAAAAGAAATTCGCTGGCGAAGGTTTAAGAACGCTAGTTTTGGCGGAGAGAATTTTAACATTAGAATTCTACGAGTCATGGTGTGGACGTCACTTCGAGGTTTCCACATCACTCGACAACCGTGAGGAAAAACTTAATGCTCTTTATGAAGAAGTGGAAAGCGAGCTGGCATTAATTGGCGTGACTGCCATTGAAGATAAATTGCAAGATGGTGTACCTCAAACTATAGCTAATCTGCAAATGGCTGGCATTAAAATATGGGTTCTCACCGGAGATAAGCAAGGTAGGCAAGATAGGAAATGTCGCCATTTTTTTAAATTTTGTTTTACATAAATTTTACCATTGATATCGTTCTCCAGAGACCGCCATTAATATTGGTTATTCATGTCAATTACTTACCGATGATTTGGCCGATGTTTTTATTGTTGATGGTACTACCTTGTACGAAGTCGACTTGCAATTAAAGCACTTCAGAGAATCCATACGAATCGTGAATCGTTTCAGGCCATCACGTAAGTTAATTATTTTTTTGGGTCTTTTTTTTTTTTTTTTTTTAGCATCATTCGCTTTTTAATCACATTTTATTGTTTCTTTCGTTTACAGACTACGACCGTCCATCGCTTAGTTTGAATGGAACTAGATATAGTTCGGAAGGTCCGTCTTTGCTGTCTACATCACCGCCGGCAGTTTCAGTTGTTACCTTTAGGTGGGCTGATGATGACACTAATAAACGTAATAAGGGCGAACCAGACAGGTAGAGGGAAACAATATCATCACTTCCTACCAGATAATTTTTAGAAAATAGATTTAAATGAAAAAATCTTTAACTTAAAAACCTCTCTAATACTTTCAAAATCTTCCTCCTTTTTTTAATTTTTTTTTTTATGAAATTTTCTGTTGGTAAATAATTGCTAGAAATGTAATTTAAAAGAAGGGCTTAGAATTTTAATTGTATTCCATTCAATTATATTTTTATTTTTACTCGTTTCACACATTTAAACATGACGCAAAGTATCCAATTTGATTAGCATTAGTATCGTAAATTTTATAGGAAACTTATTTTTTTTATTATAGAAAAAATATTTACGCTATCTTTTTAGAAAGAAATCGTATTCGTACTCCAACCAAACTCTTTGCACTTTTCTGTTGCCTTATAACAAATGCCGTTACGACAAAGAAAAAGGTAAAAAAGCTATGTCATCGTCTTATGCCAAATCTCGGAAGATCCATGATTTTGTACTTTATCAAAACGTTTGCAGCGCCCACAAGGAAGCTTCAGCGAGCCCGCACAGAGAACAAATATTCTTGATCAACATCAAATTCTGAATCGATTTAAGCATGTCCGTCTCGCCCGTCTGTCTGTGTAATGTCTGTTGTAAACATTCTTCTGGCCGCAAAAATCATGCTATCGACTTCAAATTTTGACAGAAACATTCGAAGTTCTTGCGCGCTGGTTGATATGGAAAATGAATCAAATCAACCGAAGGATACGTCTACAGTACTACGTAAATTGAGAACACCTCTGTTTTTCAAAAGGTATAAAAATTAATTTTTCACTCATTGCTCCTAAGCTACAGCAGATAAATCTGCAAAAATTTGAACGTGCGTTCCAGGACCGATACTGTAATACTATATTACAAATATGAAAAAAATTGGCCATACCTACTCAACATTATAGTGTATTAGAATGTAATTTCTTTTTCAATATCTTCATAACTCCTGAAGCAAGCTACAAAAAGCCCATAAAGTATTTAAAATCTTGACCAGTTTCAAGCATGTTCGTCAGTTACTCCGTCCATCTGTCGGTCTACTGTATGTTATGTAGTCACTGTCGTAAACATTCTCCCCTTCGCAACGATGAAAATATTACTTACAAATTTGCAAAAGAAAGTGAGAATGACCTAAATCGGTCAAAGGACACGCCTATGCAACAAAAAGTGCGCACACCTTTGTTTCCCTGTTTACCCTTGTTACTCATAAAGTATAACATATACGCCATATAAATGTCCACTTTTAATCTGAAAACAGAAGAAGTCAGCCGCGCCCATCCAATATTACAGATTATGAAAATTTAGTTCTTTTTTAAGTCTATTTTGAGACAAAGTGAATATAATTTACTCAATGAGGCCGTCAAGAGCATTTCCCATAAGCCCTAATAAGCATTTAAACTACATTTCGAAACTAATATGTGTTGTAGAATGAAAACTCTTGATAAAGCAGAAATATTGAAACTCGTAATTCTTTTTGAGATTCTTTCAAGATGAATGATGACACTGAATGTTTTCATTATACCCTACACCACTTGTCTTAAGTTTGTGCGGATGTATGCAACGACCAGAAGAACTTGAAACAGGTCCACCTTTTATTATACCAATCGATTCAGAAACACTTTTTCATCGATATAAGCTTGTGCGTCCGCCTGTGTTATTCTCTAGTGCACAACGTAAACGTCGTAATTTTTGAGATATTCTGATGATATATGGTACACCGAATTGTTTTGGCCCCAAGACGAATGCTGTTGAAAATGGTTCGGGTCACACCACTCTTTCGACCACTTCCCATATGACGCCTCATTTCGAGAAGTCGTTACATGAATACGTATGGGGCGGTGTACGATACTTAATGATGGGCCGTGGCTCGTTATAGTACTTCTAGTTGTGTATTTAATTCACTCAAGCAAGAATTTGTTAAGTTTTACTCTTCAATCGTGTATTTTACGGCTGGACGGACGAACAGCAAAAAATGTCTCATTAATTCGAAATTTTCAGATATCCCGCCTAGACATGGCTTATGCTATATACGTTCTTGTTCATTCCAAATAGAACGACAATAGTTGGTATGCCATTGTGAATTATGAGCCCATTACAAATATCAATCGGAACTATTTATGACACTCCAACAAAAACATTGTAAAAGAACGGTTTCAATCGGCGGCCACGATCTCCATTACCATTGTGATGGAAGAATGAAAGCTCGGTGTGGAGTGAATGCGATCTTCACTTTTCTTTCTAATACGTTCAATATTTAGGAAGTTTCGTGGAAGTCTCTTGTAGCACCAGGCATTCTGAATGTAGGATGTATTACGAGGTGTTGTCCCATTAATTGATTTCTCTTCGCTTGATATTTCGGAAGATCCTGTAGTTATATTTTAATGGTCTTCTGTTTGTCTATTGAAATCATGCTAATTAAATTGGATATCTTGTGCGTTCGTGCGCCTCTATGACTAGATTTGTAATAATTATTGTGGTAAATAACACAAAATGTTTCCTTTTTGTTTTTTTTCTTTGGTTGGTTTAATTTCCAATGTTCTCGCTTCTATTTAATTAGTTTAATCACTTTCTTTGAATCACAGTAAGAAAAATAGATATCACAGTAAGAAAAATAGATAGAAAGAGAGAGAGAAAGAGAGAGAGAGAGAGAGAGAGAGGGAAAAACAGAAACGCATATAATTTTTATAAAATTAATTGATCATTCAGTTGTGATGCAGAGGATGATTCTTCCCCCTCTATTGGTACTTGTTTCGCCCGTAATGTAATCAATTTAAAATAATTTTTTTATATTATATAATTTTGTTATTTTGTTTTTTTTTTTTACATACATTATACTTAACTGTACATATTGTATTTTTGGTTGTTGTTGTTATTGTTGTTTTATTAAAACTCATTTGCCAAGCAATAGCGTCAATAGTTTGAAAACATTTATGCGTATTTTAACTTTATGCATTAATTAAAAAAAAAAAAAAGAAAATCATATTTCCGAAAACATGTAGTCGCTGTGCTTTACATTTTTCAATGGCTTTTGCTCTGTCTAAAAAGAGAAAAAAAAAAGTTTCAATGTAACTGAAGAGTTTAGTTTTCCATATATGTGTATATCTATAAACGTAATTTTTTTTGTCGTGTTTTTATCATTAAAGGTTATTAATTATTAAATTTTTTTTTTTTTTAATTGATTAACTAATTCTATAGAAGGCTATCGTAATTAATTTAATTTTCTTTTTCATCTTTTGGTTATATATTGTTTCACTATCTTGTGCGTTTGTCTTGTGCTGCTTATCACTCATTTTCTCATTGTTTTCCCAGTTTGTCCTATTTTTTTTTTTTTTTTTTTTATTAATGCTTTTATTCATTTTTCAATTTTGTTATATCTTTCAAATTATATTCTATTGTTTATTTAAAGTGCTGAAACCAGCGAATTGTATGATAATTTGGAGAAAGGCGGCAGTGCAACACGCGATCATGTCATAATTGATGATCACACCGGCTTTGCTATAGTCATTAATGGGCATTCATTGGTGCACTGTCTGTCACCGGAACTGGAAGCAAGGTTAGTCATTTTCTTTAATTTTTTTTATTTTCTTTATTTATCATGCCGGAGAGTGCGCTGCAGATATACCGTAAGATGTAAAATAGAAAATTTAACAACTATTCAGCTTTTTATACTTAACATCATTTGTGATACAAGGGTATATTCATTTTGGGCGGACAGTTGTAACATCCAAAACGGGTTAAAGGTAGCCCTATCTTTTATTATACAAGTATCTCGGTCCGTCTGTCTGTCCGTCCTCCTTTCTTGTGTTTAACCTGCAAGCCACAAATTTTTTAAATATTTTGACAAAATTTGGTACACCGCCGTGCTTTGCCGAAGAACAAGCGTTGTTGAAAATGATACCGAATCGAGCGGTATAATAAGAGATGGGTCGATTTTAAACGCTTCTGCGTATTACATATGTTCGCACAAACTTAATATACCCACATACCATCACAAGTGGTATAGGGTATAATAATATTCAAGCTTTCGCAATAGTAGCTGGTGATCGACAGCTTTAGAAAAATCAATCATCACAAGAAAAGTCAACTCCCCTTGTCATACCTCAGGCGAATGTCATCTAAAACATTAAGCATAACCGTGCTACAGCTATCCCCAGGTTTGCATTTCGATTGATTAGTACAAAGTGGATTCATCATGTGCAAATATAGTCCAATCTAATTAGTTATGAACCGTTCCATAATTTCCATAGAACAGGAAGGATACTAATTGAACGAAAATCGTCAAGAGGAACTGACGATGGCTTTTTCCCGATAGGAGTAATTATCGTTTCATTCCAGTTGTCAAAAGAATGAAAAGATTGTTATACTGTAATTTAAAACATGGGCCCAAGGTAAAATAATAATGGGAAGAATTCGTTTTAATATCTCGAAGCTGATATTGCCAAGAGGGCCAACAGCATTACTTTTATTCATTTTATTTATATCATATAAGCTGGTCAGGGTATTTAATTATCAAACGCTTAAAATTTTTTTAAAATTATATAACATTTTTTTTTTTTTTACTTTTTAAAGATTTCTAGACATAGCTTCACAGTGCAGAGCGGTGATATGTTGTCGCGTTACGCCATTGCAAAAGGCTTTGGTTGTGGAATTAATTAAACGTGCCAAGAATGCGGTCACCTTAGCTATAGGTGATGGTGCCAATGATGTTTCTATGATAAAAGGTTGGTATCCGATATATATATGTATATATAATATGATATTTACATGCATTTACGTCTACTTAAACACTTGTATATTTAGCTGCCCATATTGGCGTAGGCATATCTGGCCAGGAAGGTTTGCAGGCGGTCTTGGCAAGCGATTATTCGATAGCACAATTTCGTTATTTGGAAAGGTTGCTGTTGGTGCATGGTCGTTGGTCTTACTACCGCATGTGCAAATTCCTGCGTTATTTTTTCTATAAAAACTTTGCATTTACTTTGTGTCATTGCTGGTATTCAGTGTTTTGTGGCTTTAGCGCACAGGTGATTTCTTTGTTTTTTATTTTTATTCTCATTTAATTCTGACTAAAAGTATGTTCACTCAATTTCGATCTTTTATTCTTTTGAACAGACTGTCTTTGATCCCATGTTTATTTCGGTTTATAATTTATTTTACACATCTTTGCCGGTCTTGGCACTGGGCGTTTTCGAGCAAGATGTCTCCGACAAGCATAGTTTGGAGTTTCCCAAACTCTATACGCCTGGTTTAAAAAATCAATTATTCAACATAAAAAGAGTTTGTGTACAGTGTATTGCATGGTGCTTTTAGTTCTTTAATATTATTTCTAATACCTTATGGTGGGTTCATTATATCTTATTAATTATGTTAAAAGTATGAACCATCTAATTATACGTTATTTTCGTTTTAAAACATTTTAGGTACTTATCACAAAGGCGTGTCGCCGAATGGTTTAATTTTAAGTGATCACATGACATTGGGGGCAGTTGTAGCCACCATACTAATTATTGATAATACAGCACAGGTGCGACAGACTTCTTTCAATGAAAAATTATCACATATTTTTTTTTTTTTTTTTCGTTTTTTTATATAAAGCTCACTATTTTTTCTTTTTTTATTTTTCTTTCTTCCCTTTAGATAGCTTTATATACCTCGTATTGGACAATTTTTAATCATATAACCATTTGGGGAAGTTTAATTTGGTATTTCGTTTTGGATTATTTCTATAATTATGTAGTTGGCGGCCCTTATGTCGGCTCGCTTTCTATGGCTATGAAGGATCTCACATTTTGGGCTACCATGTTTATAACGGTAGTAGTGATAATGATACCAGTGTTGGCCTATAAATTCTATCTCATTGATAAACACCCGAGTTTAGCTGATAAGGTAAAAGTAAGAACGCTAATATCCTTTCTGCAGGCTCTGTAATTTTTGGCATACTATCAATTAAAAGTTTGAAAAACGTTACAGTTTTAAGGCATTTACTCCGATTGTAATTAAAGAGAAAAATAAAAAAAAAATTCAAATATCCCAAGATTTCAATAGAAAACATTGTAACTCAAAAAAAAAAATCAAATATTTATCGAAACAAGTATATTACCATAATCCCCGAAAAAAAAACGATTGGGAGAGATTAACAATAAAGAAAAGTAAACTAAGATCATAGATACCGACAAGATGGTTTATAGTTTAAAAAGAATTTGTTTACATCAGAGAGAGCGACTGAACTCGATATAGTTGTTGAGACGACAGGAAAAACACTAAACTTTTCTATTTTTGCAATTCGTAAGATATTGAATAACGTGGCTAACACGATGACAAATCATTTCCCTCAAGGTAACATTAAGTCATTTATCAAGCCGCACATCTGAGTCAGATCTCAAACATAAAAGTTGTGTAGTTTTTATTTTTCCTACAAACAATGCAGAACAGGGCTTTCCATCTGAATTGGAGCCGATGCATTCGAGTCCATTATCGACTCATTCTAACGAATAGTCACTTCGCAGCACTTTCGAGTGTTATAAACGGAATAGCAAAGCAAGTAAAAGCACTATAAATAGGTCATGGCCAATCATGAAATACCTTACACCATGATTTGCCAAAGTACGGCTCTAGGTAGGAAGTGTTCGAAGAGATTGTTCAAACCGAATCATTTTCAAAAGCATTTCTCGTTTGGACGAAAACACGTGCACATGCCAAATTTCATCGAAATACTTTTAAAAATTATGGCATATAGATTGAACAGAAGAAAACGAGACGGATAGAATGACAGTCAAGCTTACAGCAATTCAGAAAGTGTTTTTAAATCGATAAAGAGAAAAAGTTAATATCTTTTTAGTAAGAAATTGAGATAAACGATCGGATTGAATGCCGTATTTAAAGCACATTTTTTTATTTTGCATTGGAATTTTTCTAATCTATATACTATTCGTTTTCAGATACGCATGAAGAGACGTCTGGCCAGTTTAAAATCAAGACATACTAGTAGTGTTATGAGAGCGCCTTCGTCCCGTCGTTCGAGAAGATCATTACGTTCCGGTTACGCTTTTGCCCATCAGGTTAATTTTATAAATAGTTTTCAAATTCCCATAAACCGCAATCTCTTTATATCTTTTAATTATTATGATCCTATAGGAAGGTTTCGGTCGTCTTATCACATCTGGTAAAATTATGCGTAAACTGCCACAAGATTTTGCTTTCCCTTTAGGTTTAGGCGGTAAAAAGCCAACAACATCATCGTCCGTTAGTCAATCACTTGATAACAACAAAACCAATAACAATAATAGTACACGTGATAATAATAAGAACTCGCCTGATACAGAATACGGTGCCACTAGTGATGGTCATAATCAAGCGAAATTTTTAACGGATGAGGAGGAAAGAAGTCCGCGCGCTCCATGCCAAGACTTAGACACTATAAATCTTTAAAATCACAAACCAAGTCAAAAAGGAAAACCCTACAATAACAACAACTACTTCAATGTTAAAAATAAAACCAAAAATATTTAAGTTACAAAATTTAACAGAAAGAAGAAAAAAGAGAAGACAGTAGAAAATATACCGCTAAACATGTTAGACTTGAATTACGTTTAGTTTAGTTATTTAGAACTACAAACATACATGAAAACACTTTCCACAAAAACAAGACAAAACAAAACAGAACAAAAAAAAGAAAAAGCAAATAATAAATATCAGTTTTTGTATTTAATAAAAAAAAAACAAAGAAAAACAAAAAAAGTAAAGAAAGTGAATCAAATAGCTTTAATGATAAAAAAAAAAAGAGAAACACACAGAAATCAAAAAGTAAAACAAAGTTTTTTTAAGGACATTTCCTAGTTTATAACTTTTTCTATTATTAATATATTTATTTATTAAAGGAAGTAAAAATCAAGACAACAAAACATAAGCATTGAAAACATACCAAATACACACATACATAAACATACATCAAAATTTTTATTGTTATTAATGAATAAATCACCTACAGCAGCAACTAAGTCAGTGTTTGTGTGGATTTATATGTTTTTATGTATTTAGATCACATATACATTAAATGTATATATATATATATATACATATACATATACATATACATATACATATACATATACATATACATATAGAGTACTGTATAGGTTTAAGAAGACATTACACATATTACACATATTAAATATTTGCATACATTGTTTTTTCTTGTTAATGGTTATAAAAACTTTGACGCAAACATCAACAAACATACATGTGAACAACCTCTGTAAGCCTCTTTACTATTATTAGATATAAACATTTCATGTCTTTTGGTAGGCTTTTCTCTACAATACACAAACATGCATGCATACCTAGATTACCTGCATCTTAAACTAAATACTTGTATTTTTATGTATTTCTCTAACTCTCTCTCTATCTATGTATCTATCTTTTTCTCTCCTTCTCTCCTTCTCTCCCTCTCTTTCTCTCACTCCTTATCTATTTTTTGTTCATAAGCGAAGCCTTTGAAGAGTTTGATGTTCAACTATTTTACTTTGTCTCGGTGTTTATGATTAAGTGAAAAAATGTGATTTAAGTTTAAGTTGGGTTCTATATTTATAGTTTCTGAAAATCACCTCTTAAAAAAGAAGCGGAAAAATAAAAGGAAAGAATGTATAAAATGTCTAAATATTTTGTTTTGATCTGTTTCGGTTTCTGTTAGGTTTCTTAGCTCGATTTCAAAAGACGACATGACATCTGTAAATAGTGTCATCATTATTATTATTGGCATTACATTGAGGAATAGGGACTCATTACACTTGTCGTTCGTCTTGCAAGACTCAAAAGTACTCTTTAGAAACCCAATATCTTGACCAGAATACTATTTAAGCGTCGGTTTAGCTATCATCGTTGCTCGTTAGCTTTGAGTTTCTTTTGCCAACATCTATAAGCTGACCTAAACTTCAATGCGCATCTTAGCATTGGGCATAATAATGCATAACATTCTAGAAGAAGCGTAGACTTGATTTACAACTTGACATCCGACTATTAAATTCTTCTTCTCAATCTAATGCAATAGAGCTTAATTCATATCAGTTGAGCCCCGAAAAACGAGATCTAATTGATGTTTTTAGAGAATCATAAATCGACCAAACTTCATCTTTAATGAGCAGTGTACGGTGAAACTGAGTAGTAATTACTTATCACAGAGCATTGGGAAGTTTTTAGATACCTTGAATGAGTTCTACTTTAACAACGCGCACACATAATAGAATTTTAATGGCCGCCATATTGAAGGTATTATAAATATTCCAAAAAAAAAAAAAAATAGAATCGAATACAGCCCTGTTGGGGGCATAGGCTAATATTTCGAGATATCTATTAGATTCAGCATTTATTCGTTTATTTCGACTCGCATTGATTTCTTTGTAGTTTTCACTTCAGTATCTTCTTGTATGGACATAAGTGTTCCTATATAATCTACTATTGAAAATTCCCATAAAAAAATAATAAATGCGATATTAACTAAAGACTTTTTCTCGCTCTAATAATAAATCAATTAATTCGTTCAAATTCCGTCCTTCTACTGGCAATAACCTAGAAACATGCGTTCCTTCGTTAAGGGCTAAAATCGGTTAATAAATGCTATTATAATTTTATCAAATATTCGTCTCAAAACAAATGTAAGCCAATTGTCTTATTCAAATTAACTACGTTACTCATCAGATAGTTTTGTTATGATGAGCGTAATATTTAAATTTAATGGACTATGTCACATTGCGATATTAACAATAATATGCAATGCAGACAGACATTTGGACGGAATAAATGATCCGTGTTAAAGGATTCCATCCAAGTGAAAAATAATATCTTCATAATTTTCTCTTGGTTTGGAATATTTATAGTTAGGGCAAATGATGATCGATACCTATATATTGAGCAATTTCTTTCATGTTGGCTATGAAAAAACTCTCCATCCGAAAGCTTACGTGAAATTAATTATAATTTTTTCTTTATCTCTTAAGAATAAAATATAATCCTACACCGCATTAAATACTGGTTTCGATGATTATTTCAATAATGAAACAAGTCGAAACACTATATTGTAGGGCATGGTCCACCATTAAATACCCACACCACTTTGTTTATTACAGTTACTCATATAATGACTTTTCAGAATGAGGCTTTAAATGGGAAATGGTCGAAAAAGTGGTCCGATCCGAATCATTTACAATGACGGTCGTCCTTGGGCCAAATTTCATCAAAATATCTTAAAAATTGCGGTCGCTAGATTCAACACAAGAAAATTGGACAAACAGAATGACAGGCTGAGATCGATGTAGAAAGTGATTTTGAATCGATCGGTATAATAACAGGTGGATCTATCTCGGGTCCTTCTCGTTATCGCGCACATCTGCCAAAACTTAATATACCTTTGGGAGTTTATAATCAGAAAATGTAAAGCCTTTAAAGCTAACGAATTCGCTGACCCAGGTCTCGCCCCCTACAACCGATCGATAATATCAATAAAAGTGAAAAAGGAAACGATTATAGACATAAGTCAAAATCTATTAATAAGTTGTTAACTGTTACGTCGGATATTTGACATTTGGAAAATGTGGTTTTAAAATTATGCAATTTTTATCCTAGCCATGGCGAGGAACATCATTGTTACGTTTTTCTTCAATTCTTAAACTGTGAACTCATTAATGAGAACTTTGTTCCATTTGAGTGAGAAAAAAAAATATGTGTACGAAGTTTTAGTTAAACATCTCTTTTAGATTGATTATAAGCTAAATAACTGGGTCTTTTTACAGGCGAATCTTTTCGATTTTTGCCTCAATGTGTTCAATATATGCTACAAATATGGAGCCGATTTCTACTATAAATAGTAAGTTTTGACTTATTTTTATATGATCCCGAACAGATCACATCAACAGCTATTTAAATATAACCATCTTGACACGATCGGTAGACTCCACAAAAAATTTGTGTGTCTAACTAAATGGTGAAAAATATAACGCGAATGGAGGTCAGAGATCTTTTACAACCTATGTGTAATCGTGATTAGTGCAAAATTGTGAATCGCTCCAGGCTTATCTGTCCGTTTGTCCGTTTGCAACGCCCAGAGGGAGGATTCAAAGAGCTTATAACGTATGTATAATCTTAGTAAGTGTCGAATTCTGATCCAGAGAGAGTGTTCAGAGATTTTATTACGTATGTATAATCTTGATCAACGTCAAATTCTAAATTGCTCTAGGCATACCTGGCCATTCATCCGTTTCTAACACCCAGCGCGAGAACTCAGTGATCTTTTATAACCTATGTATAATCTTGATCAGTGCCAAATTCTGAGACACTCTTGACACGTCTATTCGTGCTGTCTGTGTTCTAGATTAAGATGTTAGTTTTGAATTTTACAAACCCATTGAAATCAAATTCTGGAAATTAAGTTGGTACTGCAAATGAATCAGCAGTGCTAATCGCGTAGCTGAAACTTAGCATTCGCTTTCGTGTTCAGACGTTTGCGGCAAACAGCTAAATTTTCCATACATGATTACCTCCCAGATCAGTCAGCGAAGTCAAAGAACAATTGAATTTAAACCTTTCCGCCTTTAAAAGTAAGGAAATTTGAAATATTCTATAGGTGACCCTATCGTACCCGTACAACATGATCAATGATGATTGTTGAACAGAACATGTGTTCCAAGTGTCGAAAGGCACATCCGAGGGCCTAGGTGTTTTAAAAGGCAGACCGCCTTTCGTACAACCTAGCAGCAGTGGTCCTTCTTTTCGTATTTGATGTCCCCATTTTCAAGACGAACGTTCACAAACACTACTCCCTTTCTTCTTTCCACTCTCTTTATAAATTTTCCTCTTCGCCACCGCGCTTGCACATGTACGGGCATCTCGTCAAAGGCTGGTTAAAAAAAAAAGGAAAAAAGTGAAAGTATTGACTGAAATTAACAAACAGTAAAACAATGTAGTTCACTCAAAATTCTAACTGAAGCTTTAGGAAAGCTTTTGTACTTTCGATCCTAAGGATTTCCTTCACACAACAAACTTCCTCAATATGTTAGGTGGAGTACTATTAGGAATCGGAAATCATTCATATGAAAGACGCATTAGTTGCGAACTTCGCCCACTTCGTACGTTTTCAAACAAGTCCAAGGTTGGTGAAGATTGTCCATATTTTTCCTTATTGTACTATCGTACATGCGGTGTAATGATCAATTTGAAATCAATGATCTTTTAAGTTATCGTAGAAGGATTATATTCACCATTTTTTAAATTTACACAAACTTGAATATTTGGAAGATGGGTGACTAGTTTTGTAGCTTTTTAAAGTAAAAAAAAATGTAGCCTATAGTTGTTAATTTTAGTCATTCAATATAAATCAATTCATATTTTTAACTTCTATTTAGAGCTTTTCCAACTCATTTTCGAAACATTTCTTTTTTTAAATATTAAACAAAGGGATCATTCAAATATAATGGAACAATTATTTATTATGAAATTGAGATTTATTAAAATCACAACGGATGACGATTAACTAAAAAACTAACTTTTTAGGCATTTTTCCGCTTTCCATAGCCTCTAAAAGTTTCCGTTTGAGAGCAGGTTTTTCATCTACATTTTGTTTATTGGTATTAGGCATTGGTAGCTTATGACCGAGCGACGGAGCTGGTTTATTAGAGAAATATTTCATTGTTAAGGCTTCTGTGCAGGAGCATCGTTGCGCTGGATTTAATGCTAATAGTCTTTCACCTAAAGCCAATAGATCGTCAGGCGCTGCTGTAAAATATTGATGTAATGGTGCACCGGGAAATTGTTTAAATTGCATAAAGTCGGGTAATTTGCTAAAATTTGGCCATATATCTTCTGTCGGTGTTCCCAACGCTTGGAATATTTTCGTCAATTGATCTAAATCGGATTCGCCTGGTAAGAAGGGCACTCGCAGTAAAAGCTCGGCTAATATACAACCCACTGCCCAGATGTCTATGCCAGTTCCATATTGACGGGCGCCAAACAAAAGTTCAGGTGCGCGATACCATCGCGTTACCACTTGATGAGTGTAAATGCGTGAGGGTGAACCAAAAAATTTTGCTAAACCGAAATCACCAATTCTTAAAATGCCATCAGAATTCACTAATAAATTGTTTGGCTTTAAATCTCGATGTAAAATCCAGTTCATATGTAAATATTCTAATCCTTTTAATGTCATTATCATGTAGGCTTTTATGTCGGCTTGCGTTAAAATAATTTTCGGATCTTTTATGATAATTTCCAAATCGGTGTCCATGAAATCAAATACCAACGATACATTTGATTTATGGCCAAATACATCCACAAGACCAATAACATTTTCATGTTGCAATTCATGCAGCAATTTGATTTCTCGCAGAGCTGTACGATTAATGCCATCTTGAGCCTCTTCGCGGCTCCCAATTTTTATTTTTTTAACGGCTACTATTTGCTCCGTGAGTACATCACGGGCTTTATAAACTGTAGCAAACTAAAGAAATGATTTATCACATAAAATAATCTCGCTTTTTATTTTCGAAACATTAACAACTTACTTGACCTTCACCCAGGAAAGCGATTTTTTCATACCGTTGCTGTTTATTATTCATATTTATTTTGTTACTATTCAAACCCTACATAGAAAACAAACGATATGCGGCTTTTCCAAAAGCTTCTTGCAAATAACAGCTGTCACTTATAACACATTGACTGCGGAGTTACTACGTAATCGATTTGTAGGAAACTTCAGTGAGCTTGCTTCGATTTTAAAAAAACAAGAGTTGCCACATTTTAATTTCGAATACAGTACATTTATTTATGAATCATTTAAATTTTAGAAAAGCTATATATATATAGGTTTTAAATTTTTTTTGATATTGCAATTGCTGTTTTACACCCCAATTTTATAACTTCTGTCAAAGCTTTATAAAACGGAGCCTCTTCAGCTCCACAATCTATACCAATGTCGTGATGCTCTTGCTCTTCATCACGAAATTTTGTAATAGTTTTTAGTAACTCCTGAAAATCGATAAAATAGCATTGTATTCCTTTTATTCAAAAAAAAAAAACATTATATATACCTGATCAGGATTAGGCGATTCCATTATTTGTCGTAATTGATCGTTATAGTGTTCAACAATTACAGTCTCCACTGCTACTGTGCAAGCCATAGCAGCCTTTTCTCCCAACAAAGCAGTTCCTATAGATTTCATTATTAA
Source organism: Glossina morsitans morsitans (assembly GCA_001077435.1). Classification (NCBI taxonomy): domain Eukaryota; kingdom Metazoa; phylum Arthropoda; class Insecta; order Diptera; family Glossinidae; genus Glossina; species Glossina morsitans. Next base: position 20,619 of record CCAG010006701.1, on the reverse strand, counting down.
TAACCATTTCAATTTTCCAGTATTCATTACTTACCCGCTCCTAATGCAAAACCAGCTAAATTCCATATAGGTGTCATTACTGTAGGTCTGACGCGATATTTTCGTATTAACTCCTCAAATTGTCTCCGATGCTCTTTCTCTTGATCCCACATGTGAGCTATAGTTTTGCCCATCGGTCCATTGCCAAGCACAGCCATTTGACCCGCATAAATTCGATCAGCTCCCAACTCCCCAGCATGATCGACTCGTATTATTTCATCAGTTAATCCTGAAGGATCATTGTTTAGCTTTGCCTGTGCGGCCGGTTGGCTGCAATATAAAACTAATTGTTGCTGTTGGCCAGTTAAACGCACACGTTTAACCATGTGAAACGAAATTCGACCAGTACGAAACATGTTTCCGGAATATCAAAAAGGGATTATGTAGAAGTTATACTTCCAATTCTAGTAAAATTACAGGCAAAAGTAAATTTGAATCCTCTAATCTCCTTAAAAAAGAAAGCAACTGTGTACGTATTGCCGATTTACTATTTTAAATGAATCTGGACTTGAAAGTTTTTTAAATAAATATCTAGACTTATATATACGCTAAATCTATGCGCGTAGAAATACCATTCAATCTGAAAAATATATAAAATTATGGTTTGGTTTCATAAATTGATCTTAATCAAAACTCTATTCTTGCGAACGCACTTTTATTAACACTTGGTAACTTTAGACTTTTCTTACTATGAAAGTTGGAATTTCACATATTTTAGTTAATTTAGTTAGTGGCCTATGTATTTAAATTCCACATTTAACAGTTTTAGTGCATTTCAATTCTTCTAAACTAATTCTTCCTTTTTTTATTTATTTACTAAAAACTAAAATTTTTACCCGAACAATAATAATTAACAATTTTTACACAACAGCTGTTTTATTCTTCTTTTTGCTTTAAGGGAATCATGAAGCAATAATATCTTTCGATAAATATCAAAAAGGCATTTACTATACAAAATATTGGGTATTTGGGCCTTTGTTTATAAACCTAAAACCAGGCTGATAGTATAAGGAACCGCTTTGCCTTCTTTTTTTGCTATCATTTTCCTACATACCTATCTATTAATGAAAATGCATTAATAGTAACTGCTGGTTTTCCTAGTTTCCACTTTGCCTATCGTTGTTATGAAATTAAAAGCTCCTTGAAAAAAACATGTTAGATAGCGTAAACAAGGGATAGTAAATTCTTTTACGCATAATTCGTCGCCTTTTATGTACGTCTTTTCAATCGTAATTTGACTTTCATACAACGCAGTAGTACATTGAAAAGTTATCTTACCTATCTGGTAGTAATGGTCTTTGGGTGTTTTTAGCAAAAAGAAAAGTATGCAAGGTAATTTATTTTTGAATTTACACACTCATATGCATATAAATTTTCTTGTACTATTATCATGGTTTTGGGCCCGAATATTGCAACGAAATTTAATGCTAGGTCTCATTACGTCTAGACATTCTTTAAAATTTTGAAATGTATATAATGCCACCTACAACTTTTAAATTTTGAAACTTCTATTTATAAACACCATCCGCAGCTGTTAAATGCATATATTGCTCTCAGCAACTTGTTGCAACGGTAAAAAACAAGTTTGAAACGACCAATTTTATTTTTATCATACTCATCACGGAAGGATGATTTGTCAAAACGTTTGCAACGCCTAAAAGAAAGCTATCCGTCTGTCCGTCTATGTAGTAGTCATAGTGAACATCCTTCTAGTCGCAAAAACAAAGCTTGGCAAAACCTTTGGAAGTTATTGGACGCCTGTTGGCATTGAAAATGGGCCACTTCGGTCAAACGACACGCCCACAGTACCATGTAATCTAAGAACAGCTCTGTTTTTCAAAATGAATAAATAATTGAGTTTCCAAATCTACAAAAATTTGAGGATATATTCTATTGCCCATGCCGTATCACCTGCACAAAAATGGGAAAAATTGACCTCGTCTACCCAATATTATAGTGCATCAAAATTTAAATTTTTTTTTGCAATAGCTTTACAAAGCGCAAAAGCAAGAATCGAAAACTCCTTAAATTATATTAAATTATATATATTCTTGGCCAGTTGCAGATTCAGAATGCACCTACGCATGCCCGTCTATTTGTCTGTCCATCTATCCGTCTGTCTAACTGTGTGGTATCTGCTAATCACGTTCGTAAAAATGCAGATATCATTTACAAATTGGCAAAAGAATTTGAAAAATGACTCAAACCGGTCAGAGGACACGACTACAACGCCCATATGCCTATATAACAAAAACTGTGAACACCTTTGATATTAATTTCCACTTTCAGCACACTTGTAGATCTCCGTTTCAGTTATGACAATAAGATAAGAAATTATGGAAGGATAAAGTAGCTAAGATGTATATAACTAATTCTTATGTTTACTTAAAAAATATAAAAGATCAATTCGTCTTCTAATAATATAATTCTGTCGAACTTAGATGGACTTACAATACATAAAGAGTACATGGTGCCGGGAATATTTAGACGAATTATTATTTCGACATATAGTGTGAGTTATATAAATTGTTTAAACTTAAATCAAGTAGAAGATGGTTTGAAATTAAAGTTCAATTGAATCGTTTCTAATCAAAGGTTAATCAAGTAGCGTACTCTGGGTCTTCCCCATATTCAGATAATCATATTGAAATAAATATATCGCGTTAAGAAGTCATTGAATGAACAAATGCGGGAAAGTATACCAGACAAGTATTGGCTGCTCTAAAACTTCTACGAAGAAGCTCCAAAATTACAAAGCAAAGGAGTTCGGCAATGAAACAGATTTTGTTGCAGACTCAACGATTTATTTGCTTTGGTTGGCAGAAGAGAGTCCTATTTTCAATACTTTCATTATTCTTAGGATATTAGCTCAGACAAAGTCTTTGCTAAAAATATGAACCAAGTAAGAGCATTATAGTCGGGCAAGGTCGACGATTAAATACCCTACACTAAACAGTTTCCGAAAAATTTCGCAACAAAATTTCAAAGATTTTACACTTCCAACCCACCAACTAAGGCAAGTATCCATTTGAGATTTGTAAAATTCTCATAACTGAACTACCGTCCCCAACCAGGGGCTTGTAACACAATTTATTACTACCTGGTATTTGTTATTACAAGGTTGTTGTTTCTTTTGCCTAATACATGACGTCACGGTTAATATTAACGATGTAACATACGCGTTTGTATTGCTTATGTTTTATATGGAGTTTCAGACACTGTTTGTTAATTCTCTAGGGAATTTCCATTTTTCAGTAATATAATTGATAAGCTAAGTGTGAGAAGGTAAATTCAAATTAAATCGACAATTACACATTCGTTAATTGGACAATTGGACAACTGGACAGACGAATGGTATTCCGCTCATTTAAATTTGTTAACTGTTGTCACTTGGAAATACTCCATATATGAACGCAGCAGATTATGATTAGATTTGCAAATCGAATGCAGGTGCTGTGGGAGAATAGAATTTTGATGAATATGTAAAATGAATCTTGATATGGTAAAATTGATTAATAAAAATTATTTGACGTAGAAATGAATCTTACCGGATTTGGACTACGTACGTCTATTTTTTTTTGCATCCCATACCATATAAAGGGCTCTAATCAAAAATAAGCCTTTGTATGAAGAAATGTCAAATTTCTCCTATTTTATGATGAAAAGTGGTTCAAAAGAGTAATTTGATAATAAAACTTAACTGCACTAAATTTGGATCAAACAGGTCTATTGTTTGAACATCACCGCATACAAGGATTATCATTAGCCTAAAACCTTAAAAGCAAAAATATTCAATTTTTAATATCTTAAAATTAAGCTTCGGGTATTTGAATCACATAGTCCTATTTTTTAGAACTTACCTTACTTACTTATAGGAGTTCACACGAAAAGCAAACTCTTATTTGGCGATAAAGTCAAATCTCAGTCAGTTGACCTTTCCAGAGTCCTTTAACGTAAAGAGGAGTGTAATGCATAATTTTTGGTATCTTACAGCGAAAATGAATGAATTTAGATGAAATTATTAAATGAAGCGATGTAGGATATCTAAATGTCGGCCTTGCCCGGCTATAATCTTCTAATTTGTTATTGTTATGTATAAAAAACTGAAACAAAAACTAGTTGCAGTTCAGTATTGAGACGAATTGAATAACTGAAGTAAGCTTTCGTGTAAATTACAATTTTAATAAAAATAAAGTATGTATGTAAACCTTGCTTTATTGCTAGTAGCCTTATCATTGCATTCGGTAGTGATGGAGAAAGGTGATTGATTATACATATATATTTATTTTACTTATATTTTTCTACATATGCATATACTTAAAATATATATTTTGACATTTTTAGCAATGAAAACCTGCCCAGCCAACGAATTCTATACAGAATGCGGTGATAATTGTCAGAGAAAGTGTTCGACTTTAAATGAGCCATGTCTAATACGTCACATACGTTGTCCGGACGGTTGCTATTGTGATAAGGATTATGCTCGTAATTCAGACGGAAAATGCATTCCAATAAGAGAGTGCCCGAAATAAATTTTTCCTTTTCAACTTCGCTAAAGTTTAAGAAATTTTTTGATTTAAAACCAAGCTTTAAAATATAAAGTTGAAAAAGTTAAGCGGGGGCTTCATGCATTTGACAGCTTAGTGCCAATTCCATATGCTGATTATCTCACGTTTGCTGTCAATTATGAGCGCGGGTTACGAACGAAGGAATTCACAGCAAATCCGTCGTGATAATTGAGTTCAGTGTAGCTGTCTTCGGGAGGATCCTTAATACTCACTACATGAAATTAATGAATAAAAACTGTAGATTTGTTAATTGTGGGCGTGTCAGTAAAACGATTCAAAAAACACTTTTAGTATTCAGATGATCTTGCAAAATATTTGTACCTTGGCTTAGGTCAATATCTGCTAAGAATTTAAATGTTTTTCATATGACAGGGTGACGGTGAGAAAGAAGTGAAAAAAGAGGAAGGGATAAAGGAAGTGGTCGCAGCTATTAAAGCAGTGCATGCCTAATGGGTAAGTGTTACGCCTTGACCGACTGAGCACTCACTATAACTACGAGCAAAGTAAACCCTACCGCATTTGAAATTTCAAGAATTTAAATTTTGAAATTTCCGCCGCTTACGAGCTGCATCATTAGCAATCATGAGAGATTTTTTTAATTCCCTCCCAAAAAAAAAAATGAACGAAGTAAACACATTGAGAAAAATCTCATTGCAAATGATTGCCGCAATAACTTGTTTTCGTAGTGGTTGTTTTCCAAATCCACATCACTTAATTCTCTAATGTTAGCAGGACGTTTCTTAGCTGTGGTAGTCAGTGCTGACGCTTCCTGTCCTGTTATTTTGTATTTATAGTGTCTGTTGCTGCCTTTGCGATGTGGTACTCTTAGCATTGTTGCTGCTATTGCTGGCATTTATTAACCACGGTCTGTCCTATAATTGATGATTGGTTGATTTGAAAGGACTTTAAATATTTTCTTTCTTCTCATGTATGCGACATTTTCTAATTCAGTCCAAACGAAGTATAATCTCATTATTGCAAGCAATTTGAGTTAAATTTTTATTGTTCCAGTTGACCAGGGAACATTTTCGCACACAAATATGCATGTTTGACGAATATTTAGGCAACAGCTTATTGATAATACCTATAGTGGATAGAAAGTTATAGTCAACAATATGGAAGAATCTTCGATATTTGTTCGAGGTTTTATCAGTTTCTTGCCTATTGTAGGCTTGCATGTGATTCACAGCCATTCTTTAAGCTTGGGTCCCGAATCGATTAAGGAGTGCTTGTGCGAAACTTTGATATCCTATCATCATTTTTGCGACTGTGCCAAATCGATAAAAAGGGGCATCGAAATGATCGCGTTTGGTAGAAATATCTAAATGCGAAACGTTGCTAATTCTGGTGTCAGTTACTTGATAGCTTGATCATAGGACAATGATTTGGTTACAGATCAATTTATCTCACGATAAATCACCAATTGAAAGCCGTAGATAACGGAAAAAGGGTAAAAGAAGGCGAACTCAAATGGCGAAATCACTAAATTTTGATCTAACGAAGAAATTCCTCGATGCTCAAATAAAAAGTTTACAGCAATCGCATAAAATCTGAAGGGATCTGGCAATGAGAGCTCGAAAATCTGCCCACACCGAGCTCCAAACTTGCGCCGAAACAATGACGCTAGTTAAAGACAATAAATGTGGAAAGACTGTAGCAACTAAATAGCAAAACAATAAATGTATTCGATTGGGTGTAAACTGTTTGCTGCGATGGTAATAAAATAAGCATCACCCAAAACCATACGGAATTGTAGCTACAGACAGAGGAAAAAAAGGAAGCTTAGTGCTTCTTCTGCTATGGTTTCTTCTCAGGTTTCTTCGGTTATTAACTCTTTTGTCTTTCGAGCATTTTTTATTTCTCTAATAGTTTACTGTGATCTGTGGTTGGAATACTTTTTAATATTTATATTTTTTTAAATATTTATTTATTTTTTTTTTTGTTTCCTCTAATGTTGCTTCTCTTTCCTTCTTATAACCTTTGTTGCTTTGTTTTCTTGCTTTGGAGATGATTCTATCAAGAGTTATTATTATTTCTTCTATCCTTTCCGTGCCGTTTTCCAATGGTAAGATCACATAGCCTTTCCTTTTTTTGTTTTTTATTCTACTTACAATATTTTATGCATTACTAGCTATCAGTTTTTTTGCTCCCTAATTTTTAAAATAAGTATTCACTTTATGTATAAGATAAACTAAGGTAATTATAATGATTGTTGTAATAGCATTTTCTGCGATCTGTCAGATTGTTAGATCGTTTTGTCCGGAGACATTGTTGATTACTATTTCACGATTACGATTACTATTAAAGTGAATATTGCCCATTGGTACGTGTCAATCAATTTCTGATCCTTTCTATTTCCGTATATTGCCACGGTATTCGCTCTTTTACTAATATTTTTAGTAGTTGGAAGCATCGCAAAGCAAATGGAGCTCAAAGGCGAACTTTTTGCGAACAGGTGAACGGTCAAAAAGTAGCGAAGGACCCAAAAAATAACTTGACCCTGACCAAGCCAGCCAGCCCTTCCGAAACCAGAGGTCCACGAGGGGTTCCACCACGCGTACGATATCTTGTATGCAGCAATGAAGCGATACATGGTGGAAAGGGACATACGCAAGCAAATATGGTAGCACGGCTTGCATTCTTCAAAGAAGCAGACTCCCCGCAGTGGCGGCAGTATCCACCGAATAATTTTACTTGGATACGTGCTGTTCATGCTACTGACAGGAAGAAACTGAAGGGAGACAATGGACATCAACGTTTCCTCAGTCTAAGGTAATTACAATTTTACATAAATAAGTTTATAAATTACTTATGTACAAAATAAACGAGTAGAAGAACAACAGAATTTATAGAACAACGAAACAACTGAACATTTGAATAATTTAATAATAGCATAGGATAATAAAATAGTAAAATAATTGAATTTTATGATATGTGCAATCGTTCACGTTAATTTAATTTAAAAGGAACATGAATCAATAACTTAAGATGAATCCACGATGAATTAAAGAGGGCAAATGCATAAGCAAGGCTCTATGTTCGTAAAATGCTATAATCGCTATAATACATTTCACCGTAAACTGCATAACGCGAATAACAAGAATTGATTTTGAACAGACATTTAGTAAAATTGCTTCTATTTAAATTAAAGGTCCAAGTACATTTTCTGCCGTAGTTTTTCTATGCATTGGGAGTCATACGTCATCTATCCGTTATTTCTTAGTAAACGTTTCCAATTGCAGATAAATCGCAGTGTCCGGACAAAAAATTCGACATGAAGCCCTTCACAAGCTTCGAAAGCGAAAAAGTTGTTTACCACATAATATAAACGTAACATAAACAAAGAACAGCTGATCCTACTGCTTGCATTTCAAAGGCAATCAAGATATTTTAGCACATTTGACAATGATTTTGATTTTAAAGTCAATCAGTTGCTTATATTTTTTTCTTGGCATTAAAAAAAAAAAGAGACAAAAACGTAGATAAATAAAATAACGACGTTTGGTAAACAGTTATTATATATTATTAGTTAAAATAATTTTGTGTATTTTGTAAAAAAAAATTGTGTTCGTAAATCCACTAAAATTAACAATAATAATAAAGCGAAAAAGGTTTCTTAGTAGAAAACTAAACTCTGGTGGATGGAAAAAGCTATTTGAGGCATGTCAAATACGTTGTTGAGGAGTCTTACTCGTGGGCACGGATGTTGTCGTTTATATGGATGCGTTTGTGTATCTTATAAACAAACATCTATTCACTTAAATAAAATTACTGTCGTGAATTACTCGAGACGTAGTGATTCCAAAAATTTTGATCTCGTCTTCAAGATTGTTAAGTCGAAAATGCGGGTAGAAGGTAAGGAAAAGATTTGTTTATATGTATATTGATTAAGCTTGTTTGTTCGTTATAATAAAGATGCTGAAGATTTCTTGGGAATTGAATGTGGTCCGAACTGGGAGTTATTATCTCCTCGTGGTAATCGTTTTTATTTTCCAAATGCAGTTGGTCCTGCTTGGCAAGGAGCTAGCAGTACTATAACATTAGAAGCCCCACTGGAATCAATAGTTGACTTTGAAGGAAAGGTACCAAATTAATTGTCAATTTTTTTTTGGCATTGCATAACCTAGGTCTGCTTTCAAGGCTTCCACAGAAACTGCCATGCTTCAATTTTCGGTTAACGAGTGCCCGTCGTTAATCAAAAAATCTCTTCATGAATTATTTCCCACACCGGAGGTAATGTCAAGTGAGAAAATTGCCTTAATGACGCTAAGCTTTAGTGGAGATACCGAACAAGGTGCTAGAAAAGTAAGGGCACGTAGACTTTTCCTTCATACAATATATAAATTTTAAGTTACTTTTAGTTTGTGTTGGCTGCTCGTGAAATCACTACACGTTTACGTTTACATGGCTATTGGGCTGATTTTATGAATCCCTTTAGCGGTAAACCCTTTTATTCTTGGGCTAATGGTAAAAATCTCTACAAAGTCGATGATCGTTTTCGTGGGTTAAACATGAAGATTTTTAAAGTAAATGACTGTGTTATTATAAGTCCTGACAGTGCTGAGCAAGCATTTTCTGGTACTATATACACAAATGCGCCTACAGACTACTTTCAACTACGATCCATCATCGACACCCAAATCTAGTAGCCATAAATGATAAACGTTGTTTATTGTTGATATTTATTTAATTGAAGCTTTATAGAATATTTTAGATTTCTTAAAAATTGTTTTCATGTAATTATTTATGTAATACAATGATGTTCTATTCCTTTGCTAGCTTTTCGCATTGTCTTTCGACGTCTTTAAGTTTATTAATTAAAAGATGTATTTCCTCAGTGTTACAAACAAATTCTACAATTGATTCTCTGTCCCCGCTATGTGGATGATAGCAACCCAAATTGATATGGAAGCCAACTTCTCCAGAACTTTGACTTGAAGTGGAGGACTTCACATCGGCCATAATGCGCCATTGGACATCAGTAATATTCGGTAAATAGTGTCCTAAATTAAGCTGACGCAGAGCAAAATCTTGACGGTGTTCTTCATACGTTCGCACAAGTTCATCAATGATAACTTGGCTCAGTTGTTGATCTTCCAACAGCTGTCTTAATGATAAGTTATCTAATGCATGTTTCGTAGCCAATGCAAACAATGTAATTACAGCGTATTCGCTCTGTTTTGCCTCTTCGCTATTCTTGAAATAAATTTCAGGTACTGGTGGAATAGCTAAAATATACTTTAGTGACAACACATGAGCAAAGAGCAAAGTAACTACTTAACGTACTTGCATCGGGGTGCAAAGTTAATTTAACACAATTTAATAGAAGTTTCCTCGTTAAATCTAAAGGAATTGCGGAACACAAAAGCTTAAGGCCATTAACGACCAAAGAGGAAAGTATTATATTATTCTTGTTCTCAGTATCCATATTTTATGGCCTTATGATCTACTCGTCTTCTTTTTTAATGTGTTGTTTAAAGTGTTATTTTTTTTTCTCCAATATTTCCTTTATTTGGCTTAAAGCTTTGAAATGGTGCGGAACTACTTAAAAAAAATAATATTTACATCCAAAAACTATAAGACTCACCCGTCGACTCTAGAAATTTATTCGCTGCGATTTGTATTTTTCGAAATGGGAATTAAAGTTTATAATAAGCACACAGGGAGAAAACACAAAAAGGCAACGGTTGATTGGCAGTCATAGAAATGACGGTTGAATACATTGTGAGTAATGAATGCGAAGGCAATGCTTCATTTTTCGCTGCTTCATTGTGTTTTCTATCGTAGGCTATTGCGACAAACTTTTATTACAAAACATATGGTAAATATGGTAATATTGTATAATATCGGCGATAATCAAATACATAGATATTCCAACATTTTGTTCAAAATTGATTGTCTCTTGCTTGATGGACTTCCAATTGGTGAAAATATGCATAAAAAGTTAGTCGCTTAATACAATATGCAACACGCAAAACAATTTAATATTAAAGAGATACTCTTTTTGCTAATGAATAAACGTACTGACATTAAATGTTGATTAGTAATTGACATTTCGCAAATTATTCATCACAAAAAATAGCTCGAATCTACCTAAATAATAATAATAATATAAAGTAATAATGGCTTGATATCATTGTCTTCTAATGCGCGATCTATACGTGGTACAATTGCAGATGTTAGGTTTAATTAAAGTTATTGATTGTATAGGTAAAATTAGGAAATATCGCTGCACAATTGGCTTTTGGTTTCTCAATACCCAATCCCCTCTTCTTGTGTTGGGTGTGTATGCGAATTAATGAATTCAAATATAAAAACATAGTTCGCAGAAAATGTGTAACAATGTAGTCATTGCACACAATTGTAATGCACTTCACTGTAACTATATATTAGAAAAATTCGATGTTTCTGGTAACTTCGTAATTTGTTTACGGGGAATTTTTCGTGTGGGACGGTTGTGACAATTCAAAGGTCGAACACAAGGAAATCGTGCGCGCATATCAAGCATTAAAATTCAAGTTGAATTTATTGAATGCAATGAATGAGTAGTAAATAAATACAACAAAAGAGACAAAAATATATATATAAAAATGATTTACTTTAAATTCAATAGTTACTTTATTTTTTTTTTGCTTATAAGAAACATTCTTTAGCAAAAAATTAAGAGCAAGGTATAAAGCTGATTTATTTTAAATATAAATGTTACTTCTCAAGTTCTATTTTTGCGTTGCTTTATTTTAAAAGATCATTTTCGAACACTGTACCAATCAATAAAAGTGATGAATTGTCTTTGTTGATGCTATAAAATTTGATTAGATTATGAAAATTAGTATTATTATTATTATTATAATTTATGTAGACCAAAAGAATAAATTCTAGGACTAAAAGTAGAAAAGTAGTAAAACAACTTTTTTCTAATAAAGTGCCCATGTGTATTTATATTAATTTTCTTATTTTTACTTATTATATGTGACTGCGTTGCATTTATATTGATTTCCTTATTTTTAGTACTCAAATTACATTTTGCTGCTTTGCACTTACTTCATTTCTATTTCCCAAGTGATTTTTTTTGTGCGTTTATTAAATAAAAAGGCGTGAAAAGGTTGATAAGCGCGCAAAGCTTTAATGAAAATACAGTCAGCGTTGCGTTGTGCGTGAACGCAAATTTTTGGTAATCTTACATTTTTTGCCCGTGTTATTTTTGGAAGGCAAAACAGTGATGTATTTATGAAAACAATACAATAGCATTGATTCATATTTCAAGCATGATGTTAGAAACTTAAAGTAAATTATATTGCTATCTATATCTGTGGGGGGAAATTTTTTTTCGCTTTATTAATTGTATAGTGTTTCGAAAAAATTATTTTGCACAGAAATTTTGCTTGTCATCAACGTTTATGTAAGGAAACGCTAGCCATTTGATTTTACGAAGCGATATGTTCAATTAATGTCCCCTTACCCATTGTGCCTTTGTTGTTGTTTACTAAATGTGCAAGTTTCAGTTTTTTTAAATCTCTTTTCTTCGTACTATTTTTGATTGAAGAATTGAGGGAACGTTGTTAGCGAAACGTTCCATATTAGAATATAAATTAGTTTTCAAATGCATATTGCTTTATTTTATTTAAAGTGTACCTATTCCATTATTCCAATTCTGCTTGGTTTGCGTCTAAGATTCCTTTCAGCTTCTGTTCAAAATATGTTGTATGTGTAGCATGTAACACTTGCTATAAAAAAATATTGAAATCAAATCAAAACGGAAAATAGCTGAGAAAAATAATTCAACAACCCTGCTGCCGAGATATGTTCCACACGTTTCATACAGGATTACGCAAATTGAATTATCCTCAGGTGTTTTTTTTTTGTTTTATTTATCGATAATCGATAGGAAGCGAAGTAAAACCGTAGATTTTTGTATGTATACAGTGAATCAAAGATTCTAGGATTCTAACGTGCTACAAAATCGTAGTAGGTAGTAGTAGTAATGGTAGAAGGACAGCTTTTTAATATGCATTCAATACAAACGATTAATCTATTACCTTTTGTTCTGTTTTGATGTTACAATAACTCTGAAGCTGTTTATAGCACACTTTTTATAACCTGTGGTAGTTCTTTTGCTATAAAAGGACACTTTAAACTAAAAAAGACGGTTTTTCAAAGTTTCTTGAGAACAGAAAGCTTTTATACTGGGAAGAATATTTAATATAGAAGAGTTTAAGATAGGATTCAAATTCAAAGGAGTTGTAAGTGAAATCATTGCAACATTAAAAAAGGGCAAAAAGTAAATAATTGGAATCAAAAGTACAATTTTATTAAAAATATTAAAATAAATTTAATATAACAATTATATTAAATACACATTTTTCATTTAGCGACTGAAATAAATAAACGAATGAACGAATTTAGTAATTACGCTAAAAATACATTTGTTTCTGTTGTTGTTTGTTTCCGCTTTACATTTTACTTACGTTTTACTTTCATAACAACTAATAACAGCTAATTTTTCGAATATTATTTTAAAAACAAAAATATTACATAGAAATAACTTAAGACGAAGTAATAAATTTTACTTATTTTGCAAAGACAATATGCATAAACTGATTTATTTATAAGCCTATCGCCGATAGCGTAACGTAGGATAGAGATTCTATCCGTTCATAGTCGTTTGTTGAAAATGTCAAAGTTTCAAAGGTTACGAGCAAAAACTGCAATCGGGCACAGAATCAAGTGTGAATATAGTCGTGATTGTTTCTTAAACATGTATTCATCTGATATAACGGGATTATGTCAAATTTTGTGCAAAAAAAAAGAGTATTGATCTAATAAATGACACATTTAACATAAGCATTTGTCAACGCAGATTTAAATTTTTTTTTTCTAAATAATTTCTTTTTAATTATGTTTCAGTTAGTTTTTACTTATACCCAGCAAACATGTACATACTCTAAGGAGATCTAATACGATCGGTTAGCAGCCTTTTTCATTAAATTTATTTTGCGCAATTTACGCATTGTTTATAACCCACACAAGCATACTTGGCCATGATCAGCCAGTGATGTTTACTGGCTTTGTTTCTAGTCCTTTATTCATTACCGGCACTTTCATATTTATAAATAAATAAAAATGTTATATAATAGGCTAAGGTCCACCATAAAATACGCTGTACCATCCTACATTTATTCATATAATGACAGTAGTGGCAGTAATGGCACTACACGGGAGGTGGTTCGATCCGAACATCGGCTTTCCAAATTTCATTAAAATATCTCAAAAATTGTGGCCTGTAGATTGGCCAGAAGAAGATAAGATGGGCAGACGTACAGATGGACAGACGAGCTTAAATCGATCCAAAAAACTCTTCCCGAATCAATTGGCATAGTAAAAGATGAGTTTATCCTGAACCTTTTCTGGGTGCTGCATATATGCGTACAAACTTAATGCACCCTTGTACCGCAAAGGTGTGCTGTAGGGTAAAAAAATAAGATAGAAAATAGAGCGTCAGGGGTTTCCTTTGCTTTATTTGAGGTTATGTGGTTATACTACTCTTAGTTACTGTTAACGATCCGAGCGCTGATCTCGTTCTCGTTACTATCGTTTATCAATAGAAATTGTCTATGTAAATATGTAGTTATCAAAATTAGGCACATTATTACGTACGGAATCAATGCCACATTGATGTCAACAATCATTTGTCACTAACTTCCAGAATCTTTTTTTTGTTTTATTTCATCCGAATTAAAAATGATTAAAGTTTTAAGGGCTTAAGGGGTACCACAAGGCAACGCAACTGACAAAGCCGACATACCTGGATTTAAACCTTCGTGTCATTAATTCCGATTAATGTGCGCTCATAGCTACACTGAGTGCTTTGTAAGCGGTAAGCGTCTAATGGATACCGAACGGGCACATAATTTGTAGGCTGTGGCCGAAGCATTTTCGATGAAAGCAATTTTAAGTAACTTGGCCGATTTTTTAAATGAACATAAAAAAAACCGAGTTGTTCCAAATATTTACATGTTACTATGTGTTCGCGTGTTATTACGTCTCTACGCGAAAATGTGCCTTCTTTTCATCTATGAACGAATAGAAAATCCAGACTATAGTTCCCGCGCGGCGTTAAGTGAGAAATATCGAAAATTTCGCTATAAAAGGAAATTTTTTATTTTTATTTTCGTGGGTGTTGATTAAGTTTTAAGCTCTTGGTTGCTTTCTTTGTTTGTTTTTGGTAGTGTGTGTGTATCGGTGGTTTGGTGTTATATAATTGTAGGGTGTTCTTTTCCGGTTTATTTAATAAATCTTAGCGTTAAGATAGTTGTTGTTGTTGCTGTTATTTATTTACTGTCGTCCAGCGACTTAACATGTACATAAGTTTGATCCGATAAACGTGTAGATACGCGTATCAGGCAAACATATATATAGTCAGGTATATATGTAATAGCCGTAAATGCTTATAACTTTATGTATGTGTAATAAAAATATCATAAATAAGTTTTTCGATATATTATTAATTTTAAATGATGTTTATTTAATTTTAGCTTCACACACATGTGTAAGAATATTGTCTAAGAGACATTTTAACCCATCTTTTTACATATTATGGAGTGTCATCAAAGAAAGCGCTTATAGCGGCGCTATCCAATAAATAAAATCTATTTCAAAAATAAAAATTTGAAATCTCTTTTTTAATCTAAACGGATTTTCTTAGACCGTCAACCAAGCAACAATCGTCAAAAAAACAATCTTAAGAAACTATTTAGATGTTTATGCCCGCATATGTATGTTTGTAATGCATGTGTATGTATGAAATTATGCATCGAATATACGATAGAGTGTGCATAATGTCAGCTAGCGTGAATACCGATATCGATTTTTGAACGTCTGTACTCCCCTTCTGTTTATCGAAAACACGATTACGAACTCAAGAACGTCTCACAAAAAGCGGACTTGACCTCAAACTTGTTTTCAAATCGTTAAATAATGAAGAACAAGTGAAAACACTATAGCGAATTGTGGCCCACCACTAAATACCCTACACAATCTTGCAGTTGGCCATATATCAATCCTTCAAAATACGGCGTCTGGTGGAACTCGAACCATATCCGATAGCGCTCTTTCTTAGGCGGATAAAACGTCAATCGTTCATCAAAAACTTTAAAAATATATGAAGTGCAGATTGAGCACAAGAAAAAAAAGCCTTAAACCGGGATAGACGGACAGAGGTAAAAGTGGACCTATCTTAAGTTCATCTGGATGTTGCACACATCTGTAAAAACTTAAGATACCCTTATGCCCCAAGTAGTGTGGGGTGTAAAAATCTGGTGCGGAATCTTATTTATTCCCATCATTTTATATATTCATACCCATTACATTTATACCCATATTTTACGCGATCACCGAACAAATAAGACAAAAAAATGTATAAAATTTTGATATTCTATAACATTGTCAAACAGTTTAGCTGCTTGCGTCACAAACACTCCTACTAACTGAGCATGAACGGTTTGTGCTCTTTCAAAGTCCAAGAGATCACTGATCGATTGGTTTAACTGTCGCAGAATCAAGTGTCGAATACAATGACATATAACCAACAAAGCTTGGCACGTAAAGGCTGTGCAATATATACGCGTCGAATTATCTGCACGGAAACGATGTTGTCAACATCCAGGAAGATGCAGGAAGATGTTTGTCTTGTATAGTGTTCATATTTTTCTGTCCGTCCCCTCTATTTTACGTAATTTTTCTAGGATGAGAGTGGTCAGTATCGTCAGTGTAGCGTTCATTCTAAATTGATTTACTCTCTGTTGTTTGATACATGTATCCGTTTGTCGTTTGTTGCTGTTGCTCTGCTTAAAAAAATGTATATTTAAAATGTGTAAAAACGTTCCAATATTAATAATTAAAATTACAAAAAAAAAAAATGTATAAAAATGGATTTTTCATTACTTGCTGAAAAACGTTATCCCTGAAATTGTTGAAATGTGGAAATGAAACTAAAAATAAAAAATTTAAGAATACCTTTATGTGCACTCACGTAAAAATATATTTTTATATATATATAGATGTATAAATAAATTGTACATGTTGTTATAAATTTATATTACATTACATCATTAAGACGAATGGTCGTTAAAATTTTATAAATTTGCTGAATGTTTGTTTGTGTGTTTTTAGTGCGAGCAAACAGTAAATGGAGAAAACGAAAAATATTTTTACTTACAATGATAAAATATATCACACAAGCATGTATTTATATATAAAAAAAATGTGTAACGTACACATATGCGAGTAAGTACGTGCTGTTAATATAAATATATGTAAGAAATATGTTTATATCATTCTTTCTAATACATCGTAAGTATGATAAACATGTTTGTAACTATTTTTCAACTGCTACCGTCGAGAGAGAGAGAGACTTTGATATTTACAGTTAGTACAATCAACAAGTATTTACTAACGACTGTAAAAAGTGTATAACATATATATGTATATATATAAATATATATATATTCTTGCTCGTTCATCGATCTTAAGTCAATTCAACCAAAGCCACTTGAGCTCTTGTCTATTATTCGATCTTTTAGAGGTGTTCAGGCTGTTCAGGCTCAAGAAAAACAAAAAATGGTTTATCGTCCTTTTCTCCGATTTACATATCATATTACGCTTGTGTAATTAGGTAAACGTCGAGACGAGGCTGTCATATTAGCTTAAAATGGATCCATTTTGGATCCATCCAAACATTTGAAATTTCGATTTTAGCATAATTTTTATACACTGATGCTTCTTCAACCACAATCGGACCATGTATATAGCAATGTGCTTCACAAGGTCACCGTTAGCAAGGAATCTCCTATTTTGGACAAGAAGATGTTTACAGTTTAAATTGATTCATTTATCCAAGCAATCTACATATATACAAACATAAGACATTATCATGGCCATGGCCATATATTTTTTTCATACCCTACACCATATGTGGTACAGGGTATATGAAGTTTGTCTGGACCACCCAGAAGGGCTTAAGATAGATCTACATTTGGTTATACCGGCCGATACGGAATTATTTTCTAAGTCGATCTAAGCTCTTCTGCCTGCCTGATATCTTCTCCATGTATGTTTGTGTTCAGCCCACAGGTCGCGCACAGGAGATATTTTGATGAAACTTCGGATCGGTCCTCTTCTTCGGCCACTCCCCACTAATATACATCCACACAAACTTGCACCACCAGCCATTTTTTTGGAAATGCCATGTAAAATAAAGAAGTTCAAAATTTAAATCAACTTCAAAAGGTCAACGTAACCTGATTAAGGTTAAAGAGAGAAGATTTTCTTATAACATAAAATGAACTGCTGCTGTTTAAGCCAGCAAGCAATCAGCGTCATCATCGTTGGCCCCTAGTCATTTTGTAACATAGTAACCTACGTCCGGCCATATTTGCCTGTCAGACAGACTGACAGTCTTGAATGAGCATGTAATGTTAAAGCAAGTAACACTGTAACATGTCTACAAAGCGAACTAATGATGTTTTTTGAGGGACAACCATTTTTTTTTTTGCTCTACTCTATATACAGTATAAGGAGGTTTCCCCATCACCACCAGCATGACAAGCCCACAATTAACATAACCAAAAATGTTGTATGCTTATGCCTGTCCCGTTATATTTAAATGTAGATGATTTTCAAAATGATGCACGAATAACATGAGGATTTTATTAAGAAAGCTCTCCCATCTTGAAATCATCACTGAGAATAAGGTAAATAAGTCTCAGCTTTTTCCTAATTTGTGGTCGCGTCCACGATCCTATTCACTGATTTTTGAGTTTTATAATCATTTTAACGATATTTTGCACAAACAATGAAATATATTACCGATCATATCGGAAAAAACATTAATGTTTTATTCAGTTTTAACTATAAACTGAATCGTATCATAAGGAATCCATAACAAATCCATGATAATAGTGATAAGAACAATGCCGGAGTTACTTTGTATAAACTATTTTCGTTGTCGCTATTCATGCCGAACGAGATATGAATTTTATAAGACTTTTAATGCAAACGTTACAAACATTTAACAAAACTGATGAATGAATACATGTTGGGGTGAATGCACCCCAACATGTTGCAATTGGATAGGCGTACGAATAAGTTCGCTGCCTTAAAATTGATTGCTTCATCAAATGTAAGCTGTCAGGTTCGTTTTTTCCAAAATTGTCGTTATCGAGTTAACTTTGAGTTTGCTGTTTGCACGTTGGAAGTGTCTCAATGCATCTTAAAGTGTAAAGGGATGGATGTCAACAAACAGCACTTAGGGCACTGCACGTTATTCTGTTTTAACTTGGAAAAGAATGCAGCTGACGGTACGGAAATAATGCCTTAAAGTTAAAATGTCGTAAGCTCTGCAAGAAACCACTAGAAAGTGGTTTGCGAGATGATACCGTGTAAAATATTTTTGGTCTTGAAGATGATGCAAGTCAATCCAGGACATGATCTTCAACGAGGGCTAAGAACTTCTCCTGATTTGCGAGATGATTCTCCAGACTTGTCTCCTTCTGATTACCATCGGTTCAGATCGATGCAATCATATTTAGCAGACCAACAGCTCACAAAAGGTGAACATTTGCGAAAATCGTTAGATGACTATTTCGGTTATCGTGGGGGCACCCGAAAGTTAGTCGATAAAACGCAAAAGACCATTATTAGTGATGGTAAATATTTTGTTTATTAAGCCGTGTAATAAATTTTTATACCCTACACTACTTCTGGTCACATTACGTATGTAACACCCATAAAGAAGGATTTCGTAGGAGAGATAGTCTCACCTCTTGCTATACTAATTGATTTAGAATCACTTTCTGAATTTATCTAAACTTCCGTCTGTCCTTCTGATGTCTGTCCATGTAATTTAGTGTTCTATTTTGTTGATTCCAGCCCATAGAAGGGTTCTAATGATGAATAAGCCTTTCCATGCTAAGAGGAAACTAATTTTTAATATTTTATGATAAAAGTTAGGCTTTAGTAACGCAATCGTATTTAATTTGGATCATCTAGGTCTACTTTTTTAGGCCCCATCATATCCCAGGAAATCCTTACGGCGTCTACGGCGAGAAATCCTTACTTGTGATTTGTTAGAATGGAAGAATACGTGAAAAATAGTAAAATCTTTGGAAAGTAAATTAAATTCCCTAGTTTTGGTAGGTAGTAGGTTAGTTGACGTTTTCTTAGTATTCACCATGACGGGAGCTTTCATGAAAATTATGCATTTACATAAAGATAAAATGCGTCATTTTGGTTGCATTATTAAGCAAATACAGCGAAGTGATGTAAAGTGTCTAAAGATCGATTTTGCTCGATTATGGCATTCTTGGTTGTTTGAATGAAATTTGAATTTAATCCACAAAAATACGCAAAATTTATTTGTACACCTAACACCTACGAATGTTAGCTCAGTGATTGGCTTATGAGTGATCAGCATTAACGCAATGACCGCCAGATATCGATGATGATGACTGTGAAAGAAAATCCTAAAATAAATTTTCAAACACAAGACTTAGCATCGCTTCTCTCTTGCAATCTATTTCTCGCCTCGATTTTATCATAAATAAATAATGGAAAAAACAAAAACAAAGGAAAGAAAAAAGTGGTTTAACTTAAATAATTGAGACAAATAATTATTATATGATAATTATTTCTAAAAGACTATGCTACCCGTACTACGTGTACTACGTGACTACTGTTACTACTACTACTACTATTACGTTATTCAACCTGTTAAGTAATTTTTGAAGCTCGAGGAGTTTTTCATTTGTTTGAATTTATTTCATTTTCACATTCTGCACATGTCTGCGGATCATTGCATGTCTGCATGGAGTATGGAGTTCACTTACTAGGCGTAACAATTTTTTATAATAAACACTGGTGGGTAAAGGACTTGGATTTAAATTCAATATTGTTTTTTTTTTGGTTTACTTAATTTATACGGTAAGTGTATGCATGTGTGTATTATGTATAAACTTTG
>CCAG010006700.1:0-158123 GCA_001077435.1 Glossina morsitans morsitans | reverse complement strand
ACAAATGAAAAACTCCTCGAGCTTCAAAAATTACTTAACAGGTTGAATAACGTAATAGTAGTAGTAGTAGTAACAGTAGTCACGTAGTACACGTAGTACGGGTAGCATAGTCTTTTAGAAATAATTATCATATAATAATTATTTGTCTCAATTATTTAAGTTAAACCACTTTTTTCTTTCCTTTGTTTTTGTTTTTTCCATTATTTATTTATGATAAAATCGAGGCGAGAAATAGATTGCAAGAGAGAAGCGATGCTAAGTCTTGTGTTTGAAAATTTATTTTAGGATTTTCTTTCACAGTCATCATCATCGATATCTGGCGGATCATTGCATGTCTGCATGGAGTATGGAGTTCACTTACTAGGCGTAACAATTTTTTATAATAAACACTGGTGGGTAAAGGACTTGGATTTAAATTCAATATTGTTTTTTTTTTGGTTTACTTAATTTATACGGTAAGTGTATGCATGTGTGTATTATGTATAAACTTTGAAAACCATATAACCTGAGGGACAGAAAACTTTTAGTTTTTATTACATTTTACTTCATACTATGTGCTATTGTTTTTAATTTGTTAGATTTTTTTTTTTTTTTTTTTTGTTAAATTTTTATTACTTGTATACCCACTAACTACCACCGCAACCAAGGAAGGCAATAATTGTTCATTCATGAATAAAAG
Source organism: Glossina morsitans morsitans (assembly GCA_001077435.1). Classification (NCBI taxonomy): domain Eukaryota; kingdom Metazoa; phylum Arthropoda; class Insecta; order Diptera; family Glossinidae; genus Glossina; species Glossina morsitans. The sequence goes on along the minus strand of CCAG010006700.1, from coordinate 157,444 downwards.
CAATTGTTGGTAAGAATATGAATACCAATGCAAGTAAGTCTTGAATGAAATTCAATGCGCAACTCGGAGTTAATTAAAATGCTGCAAATGCTGCCACCGTAAAGAGCTGAGTATCGAAACAAATCGAAATTATCATCAAATTAATAAAGTTAATGAACGAAAAATCAATTATGCAACAAATATGCATTGAGGTTTTTAAAGCAAATGCAAGCAAAAAACGAACCAACAAGAGTGACAAACAAAATGTGAAGGAAAATAAGAAATGAATGAATGTCTTAAAGTTAGTTATGCGAAAAATAGGCGCAGGCTTACGCCTCTTGATACCGAGTCAACTCGTTCGTCATTGGGATATGTTACACGGCCTCGGCAATTTTACGATCAAAAGACTTTTCATTCGATAGTAAGAAAAACGCCTACTTTATCTGCAGCTGCAAACTCTCTACTGTATTACTTGCGCTGAGTGCATAATCCATAGTTATCGAGTTCACCATCGCCACATGTTTCACAAATTGCGACCTATAGGTTGAACATAAGAAAATAAGAAGGACAGACGGACAGTTTAATAAAAAGCGCATCTATCTCAAGTCGTTCTGAGCGGTCTGTGCAGCTGTATGCAAAGCCGTGTAAACTTAACACATCCTTGTACCACAAGTGTTGTGTTATATATAAAGAGATATACACGAAAGTTATGTTTGAGGTTTGCGTGAAACGTGCGACATGTAAAGCTACGTTTGAGGAAACCTTTTTCTTACCGATCGTAAGCGATGTAAGTTTAGTGGCTTAACCTTTTTACATCTGTTACGAATTGCCTGATAAGAATATTTAGATAGTTGTAAACCAAGTAAAGGCGTTACGATCAGGACTTAAATTAAATACCTTACAACACTTCGTCTAAAACAATTCCTCAGTTACTTTCATTAGAACGCAACAAAAATTATACGCTCCAACAATTTGCGAGCAACGAATAGGAAGAAGTAAAAGTTTTCAAGTAAATGCCTTGAAAGGGAATTTTCATTCCATCGTGATAGTCCGTGTGCAGCTGCGATGGTATAATTGAAGCATTACAAAATGGAATTAATTTTATTTAATACCGCAAAAACATGTAAATAATTCCCGTTTTTTAGGCAACTAAACAAGAAAAAAGAAGCAAGTTGACCTTAAACAAGTACCACCTAAATGCGGGGGTGCCGTAAGGCTCCCTTTTTCGTCTTTCCCTCTGCCTGGTGCACAGCAATGAGCATGACAAAAACCCCTGTTTATTCATCCTCGGATGACAGCAGCTTGTGCCACTCGTTGTCTTTCACCAACAGGCCAGAGATAGCGTCGAGATAAAGAGAAAACGTTGCATGAAGAATGACGCACTAAATCGATGTCTCATAAAAATAATAGGGCAAGGTCGAGCCAATAGAGCCAGCTTTAGTGCCCACCGAAACACAATGATGTCTATTAACGCATGGAGAAAGTAACGGGTAGCGCCTCTCTGTTGCTAGAGTTTTCTATATAAAAGAATCGGCAACCCTTGATGTTCTGGATATGGCAACATGAAAAAGAATCTTCGTTCGATAGAACATATAAGTACGTCCGGGGCAAGTGTGGGACAGAGATAAAAGTGACTCGTTCCCCAATTAAACCCTTTAAGAGGCTAGCACGGTTTGCTTAATATTGCCATCCACTTGTTTGCATATTATATGACACGTAACCGCCTTGCTAGCCTTTGGCAAAATCCACCAACAGAGGTCGTTTCCATCGCACCAGACATATCCACTTTTAAGTCGGACATATACAAATACTAGTCCCTTCTTCCATTCTTTTTTATCTATAACCCCTCCCAGGCACCATCGCGCCTGCACGTATAGGTAACACCCCGTGAGGTCGTATATGTACAAGAAAGATAAACAAATAAATAAGAGAGACATTGATGGCTTCTCTGAGAGATGGCAATAAGTTTTTATAAATTAAAAAAATAAATAAATAAATAAATTCGTACAATTTTAATTTGATTTTTTTATTTCGAGACGACAGGACTCTTCCACTCTCCTAGTAATGGCTATGAATCGAATGAATCCTGCTTTCATAGTCTTCGTAATAACTAAAATAGAAGGTTTCCTTGAAATGGAATTTCAATGCGTTGCACTTTACAAAAGCATCTCCGTCGATACGCGATTACTTTTCAAGGACTTTATTTCATTCACTAGGAATACGAGACAATTATAAGATAAGGAGCCCGTCAGCCTTGAAACATCTTATTTTTATTTCATTATCCATATAGAAGATTTACGTTTCGATTATTTTGCAAGATTGGAAATGTAAAGGAAGTTTTCTTTATTTCACATGGATCTAAAGTGAATATAGGTCAAAAAGACCATAGAGTCTTAGTCGAATGATGACCGAAATTCTAAATGACATTTCGACCATCTCTCTATTGGCGAGGTTATGCTTAAGCTTTGTATGCGCTAAGTTTTAGTTACACAAATTCATATTACAATCACAAGTACGCCTCGAAAAGATATCTAAAATTTCCATATATGTATAATGGAATAAAAAATCTGTTATAGATGCACTTTCTTAAAATTTCCTTCACAATTTTGCCTATAGCGCTCCTGGACGGACGAGTGTGTTGACAACAGTCTGCTCGTAATGCATGAAACGTACCTGTTACATAACCACACATTTTTATAATAAGCTTTCACTATTAAACACTACACACTGCCCTGGACAACAGTTCGCTGTTTACATATGTTACTGAAGCAGGGTTGCCAACTCTGAGCCACGAATCACTTTAGCAAGTGTGATTCAATGCTTCATAATATTATTTTCATACATAATATGTAATATATGTGGGCGTTTGAAAGGAAAGGATGCTCTCTTCATCGTCATCATGCTTAATATATAGCTTTGGACTAACTAATATCTTAACCAATACCTTGAAGCGCATTGCATTGCATTATCGAAGAAATTAATCCCCGAATTTCATGTCTATGATGAGAAAAGATCCGATTGGTCCGATATGATAATATGTTTAAAATGAAGACAATGAACAACAAGCAACAAGATAGGTAAGTAGTGGGTACTTAATATTCGTTCTTGTTTTTTTTTTTGTATATTTTTTTTTTATTCATCTGTGCATTACAACTTTCGTAGATAATCAACTACACGCCCTGCGTACTTTAAATGTAATATTATTGTTGTGCAGATGCAAGCCTGCTTCTTGCTCTGCTATGTGTTTATATACACACGTTCATGCATACAGGTATATGTATGTAGATATTGCAAGATTAACACGCATTCAATTTATGTTATGCGATGTATATATAGTTGATATTAGCTTTGAACATATTTTCATGTTTAATTGTTATTCATATGTTAGTAAATTATGTACGGGACCCTGGTGTGTAATTATTTTATTAATATATGTGTAATATGTATCATAATAAAAATCTTTGCTACTAAGTTAAAAAATGTAATTTGTTTTTAATAATTAAATTTTTTGTTTACTAATAATAACCACCACCATAATATGTTACATACATTTATTTAATGATAATTATGAAATACTGACCACCTTACTTATATACATAAATACATGTGTGCGCTATGCATATTCATTTGCATATATAAATGATGACGCTTATGAAAAATTATTTTATGTATTGCTTCTGGTTTTTTTTTTTTTTTTTTTTTTTTTTTATTTTAATGTAAACTAATTAGCCAGAAATTATACGTTCAGTTTCTATTAATATAAGTAAGTTTTTGTGTCGCTCGATTCAATTTGCTTTGCTAAGTAATTAAGAATCATTTGAAAATTTTTGCCTTTTATTCATTTATTTTTATTTTTATTTTATTTTTTTTTTTTAATCACTTTACAAAATAAATCAAGAAATTTTCTCTCCAGAAGGGTATGAAAAAAAAAAAAAAAATCATATTCATATAGGAAAGTAAAGCCAGAAAAAAACTTTTCCTTTTTTTTTGTTTTCTTATAACGTGAAAAAGTTGAAAAAGCTTCTTGTTTTTTATTTCAAACGTATACATAAATAAAAGATGTCCCAAAAAGGATTATTAATCCTGAAAAAAAGTTACGATATGATATGGAAATTGATATATGATGTCAACCACAACAACAAGATAACGAACACATCATAAAAAAAAGTTAATTTTATTACTTCACAAGACTTAGTAAAATTGAAAACTTGTGCATTATTTTCCTTAAAGTTTGGATACAAACAAGTATTCGATCATGACCGAATATTTCATACCGCTTATCACCATTTCTCTAAAGAAGACTAAAGAAGAGGAAAAGAATTAAATTTTCATACTCTATAATATTTAGTGGGTGCGTGTGATTTTTTCCATTTCCTGCATAAGAGTGGTGGTGCGTGTGTGTTGTATTTTATGAGTAAGAAGCAAAAAACATGGAAAGCAAAGTTGTTCACAGTTCTTGTTGCATAGGCAAGTGGGGCGTCCTTTCACTGATTTAATTCACTCTCAAATTCTTTTGCCAATTTGTAGATGATATCCTGTTAAATGTTTATCACAGATACTACACAGTTACGCAAACGCACAGACGAACAGACAGACATGCTTAGGTGCATTCCGAAGCTGACACCAGCCAAGAATATAGAAATTTGATGGGATTTTTAAAGCTTGCTTCTTTTCGCGCGTTACATGGTACTGAAAACAAACTTAAACTTGGTAGGCGTGGGCAGTTTTCTCCATTTTTGTACAGGCATTACAGTATACAGAATACACAGTCATAGTTTTTGAGTAAGGAGCAAAAAAACCAACTTGTTATTCCTTTGAAAAACACTGGGGTGTTCTTAATTCACGTGATCCTTTGTCCGATTTCGCCTGTTTTCCATACGCGACCCGCGTACATGGACTCTCAATGTTTCTGCCAAATTTGTCGCAGATAGCTTCCTTATTGTGAGCGGGAGAATGTTTACCAGGTACATTACGCAGATAGACAGACGGACGGACAGAAGGACATGGTCAGTGCATAGGTTTGGAATTTGATACTGATCAAGAATATATATACTTTATGAATTCTGTGAAGTCTCCTTCTGGCTGTCGCGAACGTCTTGACAAAGTGAATATACCCCCGAGCCTTCGGTGACGGGTATAATAAAATATATATCAAATAAGTCGTACAGAATTAAGGAGCTTGCAGAAGTGATTCAAACAACAACATGGCTGCCATTTGCCAGAATAGTTTATCTAAAGAGCACACACATGCAGCCAAGGTCATAGCGCTTGTGATTTATCGTATGTTTTGCATTAGATATAACTTTCATAATATTTTGCTTTTTTTTTTTGCTTTTAATGAAGCAAACAAAATATTGTCAATTCTCAGAGTTGCTCGAAATGTATTGCGATATAGTAGACGGTAGGGTATCATATAATAATAATTGTTCACGAAGCACACTACATACTTTTAAAATTTTTTATTATAAGAACAATAATAGTTGAAATTTTATTTATATCGGAGATTTTTGGCAAAGATAAGTTAAACAACAATCGCATGCAAATCAGTTTACTTTTATGTTTGGTGATAAGCAAGTCTTCATAAGGGGGTCCCCTATAATCGCGTTAGTCTTCAATAAAATGAAGTCGTACTCTGCGTATCAGTAGTTTAGGGAATGCATCTCAATAGTCTGCTGCTAAATGAACCCAAATATCCCCAGAATAGCTTCGGGTCATGCACGCTGGAGAGGAAGCCAGTTAATTAGTTGAGGTATCGTACCATTAAAGGCTTCCTAGGTCTGAGTTAGGCGGACTTCTTTAAATGGCAAAAACTATGATCGCATTAAGCCGCACTCAACGAACCATTAAAAATGGGTTAGCGTTGATTAGCTACAAAATGTAAATGTTATAGAGACCGAGTTGCGGTACTTCCCATGACAGCAAGTGACAAGTCATGGATTAATGCTAAGGAAGCGAACAATAAAAGGTATCCGAGAGCGAATCCTTTGTTCCTCGTGGAACAAAAGTAGCAAAAGCCAATGGCTAATCTTGCTTTCGATGCGAACAATTGTTTGCGAAAAGTCTTTAGAGAAGATATAATGCGTGAAACTGATCAGTTCAGTCAACTGCTCTCTATAGGTACGCACGAGATCAACATTCCAGAGCCATTCGTCTCAATGCTCTGACTTTGTACAAAACAATCACATAGGAAGAAGAAGATGCGTCACAATGATTTTCCACATCAGGAGGTGTGCTTGAAATAGCAGGCTTATTACAAGAGCAGGCAATGCTATTAAAATTTACTGCAACAGAAGCACTAATGATTGGCATGAGTAATCGAGTAGGTAAGAATCGCGACAAACAAGTCGCCTGTCAATCTCAGTTGCGGCAGAGTGCAATTTGGTTGGCAGCTACAGTGAGTCGGCTCAGCCGGTGAAAAACGCAACACTTACCGATTAGGCGCAAACCCACCTGGTGGCCGCCATTCCCTCTATCTCTTTCTCTTTTCTCACTTCTTTCTGAGCGTCACCGTGTTACACGAGGTGGTGAGGAGAGACACCAAAGGAGACTACCCCTTCGAGTGGTGATTATCTTTTACTATTTTATTACTATCTATAGCAAAAAAAAATAAAAAAAAAATATTTTTAAATATAAACAGAAAAGGTATCGAAGGGAAAAACTTTGTTGTTGTTTAGTTGATTTCAACACATGTGTATTGAGCAATTTGCAATTTATTCAAATAGAATTGAAATGATTTTGGAACACCTCTCATTTATTGCATTCAACAAAAGCTTATGTAACCTTTAGGTAGATTTGCGCTTCTCGGTCTTTACTTAAATCATACAGTAGATGAATTCGTATGATTACCTATTAGCCTTTGAAGACTTGCAAAAATAAAGTGAGAATTTGTAACGAATGCATTTTAGAGAAGAAGAAGAAGCTTGAATTTAGACCTACATTAAGTTTAGAATTTCTCACTCACTATTTTCAAAGATTTTTCCTACATTTCTTTCTTTCCTAATATTTTTGTTTTATTTTCATTTTTTTTTTTTTTAGTTTTCAATTCAAGCAGAAAAGTGAAAAGAAAAACATATGCAAAAAATAAATTATAAATAATTATCATCCGAATGAATGGAAACGTCAAGGCCAAGGACACTTTTAAATACGTTAGTGGATGTGTAAAATACATGAATTCGTATTCATATTCATATTCATATATCTCATATATATATATATATATATATATATGTATGTATATATGAAAGGTCATGAAGGTTTTTTAACATTCAACACATTTACCCACGAGAAAACAAACTTTGTTGATTTTAGTTTTTTTTTTGTTCTTTTGTTTTTGTTTTTATTTATTTATTATTTTTTTTTTGTTTTTTCATTTTAATTTAGTAAAAAACATTTCCGTTTCCGTTTAACTTGCTTCCAATAGACAGAAGGATCCGTTTCTTTTGTTTTTTTTTTTTTTTTTGTTTTCTTTGTTTTTGTGTTATTGCTTAAAGAAATGTAAGCAAAAATTAATATCATTTTCTATTAATAATAAAACGTTATCTCATAAGAAATTGTGTGTTTTAGCAAAATCTATCGGCCAACGCCGATCAATTAATTACATGAAAATGATGAAAAGTTTGCCATAGAAAATAAGAAAACAAAAATAAAAAAACACAAAATATAAAAAGAATATATATATATATAAAATTGGTTTTGTTGATTTAAATTTAAATTTACTACATATTAATTGGTTTGTAGGTAGACTTTCGCTACATATATATATATATATATATATATGTATTGCTGTTCTCCCCTTTAGTATTTTAATTCAGATAAATGAAGGAATTTATGTTTGTAGAGGTACGTTGTTCTCCGTCTCCTTTAATATAGGTGCCGTCCAGACACCGCTACCCGAACGTGTTTTACGAGTCTGTACAATACCATCCATTATATCCAATTGTAAATTGTGTATACTTCCACGGGGATCAGTTAAAGGTGGACCTTGGAAACCACTACCACGACGACTGCCACTAATTGTGAAACAAAATAAAGTTGGAATGCAAAGAAAAGGACAAAGATATTAATAGACATCGATGTGTTCACATCGCATACAAGATTACATACTAAATATGCATTGTGCAGACTAACTATTAAAGAATCGTCCGATATTGTTTTCATTTTATTTATAATACTTAGCAGCATACATTTTAAACATTTTTATCGTACTTATCTTCATATGTCGCTCAGTTTTAAGAATTTGAATAAAAGGGAGCAAAAAAAGTCTACTTATCGAATTTATTATATTTGAAAACGATCGAAAATATTGGAGTGAGACGCGGCCCTACATCTATTCGCCTAATAATTCTACAAGGATACGAGAATATTTCAAAATTAGAACTTATATTAGAAACGATTGAAAAGTGGTTCATTCCGAATCATTCGTTGGGTCAAGACGTGCCGATATACCTAATCTCATAAAAATATTTAAAAAACTGCACTGGTTCAACACTGGTTTTCAACCAGTGTTTGGACAGATGGACAGACAAGTTTGGATCGATTCAGAAAATGATTCTAAATCGATCGATATGATAAAAGGGGAGCATATCTCAACTCTTGGTGGGCGCTGTATCTGCCCTTGTACCACAAGTGGTGTGGGGTATAAAAGTAGGCAAAATTTATTCATAAGTTTGCTTATAATTACAAAAACTCTGATCTCTTGTTCAGTATATCCTGACCCCTGGTTCTAGCAATGAGAACAACACAATAAGATAGAATTAATTTTCAGAAGCTGGTTAAATTTCGCAAGAATTGAAGTTGGCCTTCTTAGGTTTAATGTTCGAACTCTCCTAAGGCAAAGTTCGCGTTCTTCCGTGCATATGTGTGTATACGTTTTTATATATGAAATTATTATGTATATATTGTGTACATTGTTAATATATAAAAAGTACATACCTGTATGTAGCACCAGAGATAGATTCGCGACGATTACGCCCAAAGAGTGTTGGTTGCCCGGCAGAGATCGTAACCACCGAGTGCCTGCGCGTACTGCCTGGCACATTAGATCGCTGCGTTAATGTAGTCAGAAATTCAACTTCGTGCGGACTTAAAGCGCCTGTGGTTTCTCCACCCACATCCGATAAACGTCTCACTTGACTGGCCGTAATACCTTCGGTTATTTGCAGCGAAGGCAATGAATGCTTACGACGTTGCTGCATGTCCGGAAATGGACACAATAAATACGGATTTTTTGGTGATTCAGCATCAGAGTCATCGCTGTTTGATCTGCATTTCACTTGTGCAGCGGCTCCCGATAAATCAACGCTATCGGCTGTGCCCTCGTCCATATTAGCGCCGCCATCAATTGTATGCGTTTCCTCGACCACAATGACAGGTTCTTGTGTATTCAAACTGAAAACCGGGGTGAACGAAGAACGACGCATCTTTTTTTTCCTTTTATTTTTTATTGTTTTCCTTCAACGTACTGAATAGCTTCACTGCCGTTAATCTCCTACAGATATCCGGTAGATTCTTATTTGCTTCGTTCTTATGCTGAGCTTTTTCTCAAATGTTTCGTTCTCAGTTTTTTTCTTTTTGTGATTGAAAAAAATATGAAATGAAATGAAGTATAATCAAAGACCTCCTTTGATGTTTTTCGTTTTTTGTTTTCTTTTTTTGTTTCTGTAAATAAAGTGAAAACAAAGAAGTGCAAAAGTTATATTCGCGCCAAAGTGTGCGTAGCCTTGATATTCATAAAGCATTATATTGTAGTCGCAAAATATATTGTTTGTGATTCTTACGATGACCCATTAGCTAATCTCAGGCAATGCCTGTACTCAGTCGAGTAAATTTGGTAGCTGTCGCTTGTCCATTCGCTGTAACGAGTAGTGGGCTTAAAACTGTCGTAAAGTATCCACTTTCCTTACTATCGGGCGGCAAGTTTCACGATCGTAAAATCGAATGTCGATTAACATAATCAAGTTAAGAGCGAATTTACTCGATATTGATAGCTACAAAACGGGTCTCACGTTTTAGATATGTACTGCTTGTAAGGTATAAATTGCAACTTGTTGTCAATTAGTTATGAGCGAGTTGTGCACAGGCGAAATCCGATATTTCGCATATCTATACTTTTTTTACTTAACATAAGCAAATAGTTGCGCTTCTAGGCTTATATTAAGATCTAAGAGTTAAATTATGATTTTTATCTTAACTATGGACAGGGCATGTTCGTTTTTAAAATTGTTGTTGTGAAGCTATTAATTTGAATATATAGGACAAACATTAGCCTTTTATCTTTGTTATCTTAGCTAGCCAGAGCATTTTAATTGAAGAAGATACGGAGATATAGGAACGGAAGGATGGACGAATAGACATAAATCGGATATCGAACAGATAGTTAAGCCTAAATGTATTCTGAAAATGGTTCTGACAATCGATATAATAATGGGTAGGTTCTACTCTAAGTAGTACCTCAGGGTACTACATACCTCATATACTGTGCACCATTAATGGTGTAGATTATAAAAACCAGTACTTAAATACATTTTATTTAATTAAAAATGCAATGCTTGAACAAACTGTGGATTTACTTTCGAGAAAGAGCAAGCAGTTCCTTGCGCTGCGCTTATAATTCACTAAAGCAAAATTATCGACAGACAAAAAATAAAAGCAAAAAAAAATTAATTAAAATAAAATCGATTTGTTTCTAATTTTTCTTAACCAACTGTTTAAGGTGAATGCGACACACTCTCATTCAACCGGATGTCATTGATTTTCTAATACGATTAAGCAAAAGGTTTAGTTTGCTCTTTATGTGTTGATTGCAACTGACATAATGTTACAATCAACCGTAGGGAAGACAGAAGAGGTGCTACGATAAAGATAACTTCAACTGAAGCTTTCAATACGCAAGGCAGTTAAGCTTTAAGGCAGTTATCAAAAAATTTGACATACAATGCAAAGAGAGAGAAGCGATTTCTTAAGATTATTAGTGTATTGTTTTACCTAAAGATGAAAGTTTCTTGAAGCACTTGATTTTAATCTCTATTACCGTTCTAAGCTTTATTCGGAGATCGTTTGTTTTGAGTCGACAATGTCGACTGTCTTTTCTCAATGAAAAATGGGTACGATTTCTATTTTAATTTTTATTTATTTATTTATTTTTTTTTTTTTGAGACGCACTTCCTGTTGGATGAAAAATGAATGACCTGTGTTCGTTTTAGACTGAGCTCCTTTTTTTTAAAAGACAAATACTAGATTACAAGTGGTCTAGGAAGCCGCATTTTGGCAAAGGCAGCTGCGCACTTGCTATTGTCTGTTGTATGTACGTAGCCATCTTCCGATTGATATATAAGATCTTTTTCTAATTAATCTGCGTAAACTGGAAACTTGCGTAAAGCAAAAGAAAGCTGCGTTAGGAACACCAGTGCGCTATGGAAAGTAAGGAACCGCCATTATTGGCACAAAATTTTACATATATATATATGTACACACACATATGTATATATATATATATATATATATATATATATATATATATATATATATCAGCAAAGTTGCAGCCAACTTAAAACAAAAAGAAAACTACCGATTTCCATAGACCAAAAGTCTCACCAGCTTTCAAGCACAGCAGTAGTGCATGCATAAGTAGTATAAGCACAGCAGTAGTATAAGCAAGTGAATATAAGAATTGTTTTAATTTAATTTAATAAGATTAAAACTAACATATAATTAATTGAAAATGAAATTGAAGACAAAGGAAACCTCACCCAGCTTTTAAAGCAAGTCGCGTAATTTGTAATTTTCACTTCCTCAGTATTGTCTCTTCCTCTCTCTCTCTCTCTCTATCATAACGCATTTGTATGGCAATCCAAATTTGATGATTGCTGCATTAATGTATTTTTGTGATCAGGGGCGTAACCGCATAGAAAAGTATAAACGGAAAACTAAAGCAGCGAAAAATGAAAGCGAAAGTTAACTTTCAGCTACGTAATCACGTGGCGGATAATCATCCGCCAGATTTTACATCGCGCTATCGACCGTAAGTGGTTACTCATGGAAAAAAAACTTATGTAACTTTTCGGTTAATCTTTCCAATCTTGTTTTAGTTCTTTAATCAGCATACGCATACCATGTGTGCGAAACTTTCCAACTCTTAAACTAAAATGTGTCTCTCTCAAGTTGCTGCACGTTTATAAAGTATATAAATTTTTGACCAATTGCAAAATTGGAATGCGTGTAAGCATGTTCGTCTGTCCATCTGTCTGTCTGTCCAATTGCGTAGTATCTACAAATTTGCAAGAGAATTTGGAAGTGACCTAAATTTTTCGAAAGACACGCCTACAATACCCAAATGCCTATGCGTCAAAAACCTCTATTTTAAAAATAGAAAAAAGCAGCCACGCCTACTCCATATTATAAAGCATGAAATTTTACTTCCTTTACTTATTTGCCTTTTCTAGGATAACGGTAATGGGTGTAAAGGGCGAGGGGCGTTAACAGCTAAGATTACCGGCTCTATTTTTAGAAAAGACTGCATAGCTAGTTGAGTCCTTTTAATAAAATTGAATAAGTTCTTGATATTATGTTCTGCAAGCACTTATATGATTTCCACTGAATATAAATCTTCGAACTATGCATGGATTTCGAGGATCATAAAGCATAAGTTAAATTTTTAAATTTTCCCAGATATTGCAAACTGTAACCGAGGCAAAGCTTTCATAAGACCATCAGGCAGGCAGGCAGGCTGTAAATCTCTTATCTTCTAAAACCTATATAAGACAGACTAATAAAATTTTCTACGAAACGAGTACGAACAAATTCACATAAGATAAAAGAAGAGGTGTTCTAAGGATTTCGTTTAGATCGCTTTATCGGGCTAGGGAAACAAAGTTCAAAATACATAATAAATTTTGGAGATTCTTTCACTACGTCCTGGAATGTATCCAACATGTAAATAAAAGCATAAGAAAGTTTTCGGTTGTTTTTTTTTTTATTTTGAGGCTAATATTTTGTAGTTTTTTTTTTTTAAACACATGCAAACAGTTATAGCTCATACCACACATAAACGGTCTCTTGTGTGCAATATAAGCCCTGCTATTTGATGATTACAAAACATACATTTTAACATTTTCACATCCGTTAACCGGAAAATCAAACATGGAAGAACAAATGTAAAGATGAGATGATGATGATGATATTTAACTATCGCAAGGACAGACAATGTAATTTCTTTTTTTCTTCTTTTCTTTTTAAAATAATTTGCTAAGCGAGCGTATTGCAAACAAATGCCTTTGTTTTACAATTCTCTATAGGAGTTCTTCAACATTTTTATTTGACAATCTAGCAGGCATTAAAGTTAATCTTTCGCGGCATGCTTACGTCACGCATTGCCTGAATCAGTTTATAGAAAAAATCTTGTAAGCCACATTTTACATTTATTTTAGGTTTTTAACGGAAATATCAATCACACAAACTAAATCTATTTAGTGTTTATACCAATCAAAGCGATTATGTTCACTTTATTAAATGTTTATAAGATATAGATAGATAGATAGATAGATAGATAGATAGATCGAAAGTAATCATGACAACTATAAGATTCTATTTCGGAGTACGATTTTACTTTAGAATGCAGACAATTAACGCAAGTCATAAAAATAAACAAAAACTTATGTGTTATTGGATTTGCGAGACCATTTCGAGCGATCTATTAGTCGCTTTTAAAAGTTTAATAAGAAAGCCGTTCGGATTGACTTACTGATATATGTTAAATGTCATGACATAATCTCAAAATAAGCAAATGAGTATCCCTATGCATATAGATAATGGATTGGTAATAATTCCCATGATTAAGTAAAGAATAAAATTTTGTTTTGCGAAATTCCACTTTATCGTATTATCACAATCTAATCGAATAGTGATATAATCCGTTCAACATTTCTCTAACCGTTTCGTAGAATGAAGAAAATACGCTTCAGTTTCGGAATTTTTTGGGCGCCCAACATCTGCGAAACAGGATCAACTATTTTGGCTTTGTAGACTTCAACTTGTGATGCGTTGTTTTTGTTTCATTATAGGTAAAGGCGATACCAATCTATAAAACAGGTCTCTGATGTTCAATTTTTCATGCGAAATAGTTAATACATTCTCATAATAACTTTGAATACTTTTGTTAATGTTTTTTGGTGTAATCAAGTCCTTCGAGCGTCCACTGCATCCACAGTGTCATCGCTCTGCTTACGAGTTTGTTCAAAACCAGGTAAACCTCGAAAAATTGTTCCTTTCGGCGGGAGAAGATTTCGCATAACACTTTTAGCATAAATTTGGATGGTGTTTTTGGTGGCATGACTAACACTATTGCATATCGGTAGACAGATGAATGAAATGGCACGGCATGCGTCGTATAAGTCTAATATGAATCTTTTTTTTTGCAGGCGACATTTCCGTGTCAGTCCATACAATTATTGACCAAGATTTTACATACAGTCTTAATGAGAAATGTTACTATTACATATATACATATACATATATATATATATATATATATATATATATATATAGACCAAATTATGCTTATATATACATATATATATGTTATTATCGTAATTATAGGTTTTATGACGAAACGGATCTAAATTAATTAACCGTAAAAAAGAAGGCTTTCGGAAAAATCATTTTTACTAAGAGAAACTTAAGCGCACACAAAATATTTACATGTGAATATTTCGTTCTTTTATAATAAAGTGACTTATGCTATTTATCATACACGTGACTCTCAGAGGATGCGTATTGTTACATACTCAGATATGAACATTTCGTTAGTGAACATATATGTGCCGGTGCATAGCTGTTTAAATAATATTTCAAACTGCCATCAATGCTTGTTTGCTTATGGTTCTCCTATTGATGATAGCAAAATTCTTTTTACGTAGCGATTTTTTCTGTCCCCCTCTCAGACAAAGCACATCAATTCCGGAAATTAAAATTTTATATATTGTCAACAAAAGTCGCTTGTATCCAGAATTAATGTAAATTGATTGCTTACAATGACGATATCCTTTATGCATTTATAATGTGTGCTCTCGCGTTCAAACTATTTGTAATAAATGTTTGCTTTTTCTTTTCCTTCATTTTTTTGTGAAGAAATTTGTCATGTAATCTACCATAGTTTCGTCAGAGGATTGTAAAGTCATTATTATCGCAATATTACTCCATCTAGTCAAAGATAGGGTTCGAGGAACTGCAAAGTTAATTATCAGTATGTGAACGTATAACAGTAAAAAGTGAAAAAGCCAAGTAAGAAAATTATATTCAGTCGTGAGCGAATTTTGTATACCCATTACCTTTATCATAAAAGAAAAATTAATATGGAGTGGGCGAGGCTGATTTTTCTATTTTCAAAATAAAAGTTTTTGTCGCGTAGGCGTGTGGGCATTGTAGGCGTGCCCTTTGAAAAATGTAAATCGCTTCGAAGTTCTTTTGAAAATTTGCAGACGATAGTTTCATCTTCGCTAACGGATGAATTTCTGCCATAGATACTACGCAGTCGCGCACACGGAGATCATTTAAATGCATCCCAAATTTGAAAGGGGCCAAGAATTTACACACTTTATGGGGTTTTTGAAGGTTGTTACTAACATTGGGTAGGCGTGATCAGTTTTTCCATCTTCGTGCAGGCACTATAGCATCGTCCATAGAACATGCGTTTCAATTTTTTGAAGATTTAACTGCAATAGTTTATGAGATATGATCAAAAAACCGATTTTTTATTCCTTTTGAAAAACAGAGACGTTCTTAGTTTATGTAGGCGTACTGTAGGCGTATATAAAATTATTTTTGGTAATTCTCGGCGAATTTTTATTCAAATGTAATTGATTTTGGAATTTTAACTACGAAGAGTGCTGAGCGCACAGAATAGACGAACAAATCGGTTGGTGGGTGGTACTGTTTATAAATCATATGGACTCGCCAATGGTGGCGACATCTGTATAGCATCCTACGAACTGATTGAGTGATATGTTTTATATTTCCTTTGAAATTGCCGATTTTAGCAAACCTAATGCACCCTTGTAATAGGCGTAAAAACACGCCCGCAAAATTTCTTTTGGATCACACAATTTCCAGCCTGTTATCAAATATTTATCTGCGAAAAACCCCATGAATTTGTTGATGACAAATGGAACATTTTTCACTCATTTTTACCAAGGGGTCTACGTAAGCTGTAAACTTATTTCTCAAATCATCCATGCAGCTCTGTGTTTTTTGCTAAATATCTCTCTGTCCCAGAAGCTATTCGCTCAATCGCAGAAGGAATTCTTTATCGTATCAGACAGTGAATCCCAGTCTTCCCTTAGGTAAAACACATGCTTACGTAATAGAAACTAGATATTTGCTATACAATCTCAAAGCTTTGTTTCCATTTTATTCGCGTGCGTAATCAAATGGGTGTTCATGGAAATACCATTGCGGATAATACCGCAATCGACAAAAACTGACACTCAGTCTTTTCTTGGCAACTCAGTTCATCACTCAGTTCGTCACTTCTAGCCCTTATGTCCGCAAATAAATGTAACACCGTGATTTACCTATTGCAACCTCGGACGGGACATTACTTGCCTCCTTAATAGGCTAATTTTTAACCATGCGAGATGTAATGATCGATCACCTATGCAAAATTAACATAGTGATCAGGTGCTCACGAAAATGTGGGGTTTTGCAATCTCCTCACCACCTTCTATTTGTCTGTTCGAATATCGCCACTTCTATAACCCAGTCCATATTTCGCAAAATGGCCTAAATGTGGTCTTCATGATCGAAGCGTGTTTGACATTTTGCACTCAAACAATATGGCGGCATGCGCCGCAAACTTCCCTTTCTTTAAAGCTCGCCGACAGAACATATAAGTCTTAGCAATCAAACTATGAATCCACTCCTTCACATACTCTTTTCTTTTCGCGATATTGCAGCTTTTTCGTAACACACCTACATACAAGCACATATTCTCCATTATGTCTCACACTACAAAACTCTCTTTGCGCTATACCATCTCAAAATCATTTGAAATATAAATAAAGTCCCAGAACATATTACATCTAAAGTCGAGAAAATAAAATAAAATAAAATAAAATAATATATTTATATATACATCTACAATCAAACTAACCGCCAACTTTATTAAGGTTCATGCAAAGAATGTCGTGTTCGCATTAAAGTTTTCCCAGTCGTCCCAGTAAATCATTTGTTGTTGATTTGTCGATTCGCGAAAAAGGAAGAAGGCATTATTCATATACCTTGATGACTATAGCAGTTCTTAATAGATGGAGGTCTCCCGAAAAATATCGTAAGCTTTTAATCTTGATCGGTACTCGCAGATGATTCCTGGAAAATTTCAAATGTCGCTTCAAATGACCGTAAGTATGAATCCTATTTTTCTAATAAATCTGGGTGGACCCAAGTTGCGTATCCTATTGGCCAATATGTTTTTAATTGTTGAATAAAGCTGACGAATTTGCCGTGTAATGAGGATATATCGATACTTTACATCGTAATATTACTTTTTGGTTTTTATTTCTTTTTCATTTGATTTCACTTTTCCCCTTTCCCTTTCCCTTCCTCTTTCTCTTTCTCTTTCCCTTCCCTTTATTTTTTTCTTTTTTTTTTTTTTTTTGTCATCATTTGCTGCTATGGAATTTTTCGAGCATAGAAGTAAACAAAACTAGTCAGATTATAAAAAATTAGAAAAAAGCCATTTCAAGGAATTAAAAAAACGTAAACTTTATTTTATACTAAATTTTTTGTATTATTTAGCAAATTAATATATAAATATAAAGCAAAATATTGAAATTATGGAGGATATGTTCCAATCCAAAAAGAAACGGAAGTTTAGGTCGGATCGAGAGGATGCTCTTATATTAGATAACAGCAGAATACCGGCGCCCAAGAGAGATAGGCCACAGTATTTGTATGTGGATCCTAATTTCTTATGTCAGGTTACAAGACCGCGTGCGGGGGGTCAGTCAGATGATTATTATGACTGTACGAGCGCCGGTGAATGCCAATCTCAGGTATCAAATACAGCCGGTGATATCGTTGACGAAGCTACAGAACCGGATCCGAAAAATTTCAAATGCTTGCTTAGGGAAGTAGCATTTACCACGCACGTTCTTTATAAGGCTTTCAGTAAAGCTTACAATAAAAGCGTGAAAACTCAAAAGCGACAGGGATCCTATTGTACGTGCACTGTGCCGGCGGTAAGAGAAGTCGTGGGCGATTCGCAGCAGGGCCCTTTGCCCGACTCTGCAAAAACTGTAAGTAAATAATATGATCGTTACTGTACATTCAATTTGAAATGTCTAATAATATTACTGAGCAGCCGAATACTACAAATAATGTGATGGAAAGCCAAAATATGACCGGTAAACCTAGTAAAGCAATCAGTGTAAAAAGACACAAATGTATTCGTATGGAACCTGTAGCATTTAGCGTACCACTCAAATTACTCGTTGAATCACCAACATGTTGTGAGACTGTAACAACAGAAATTTTGATGGAAGCATTCGGTGAGCCCTTATGCATCTGTGGCAAATCGAAAAGACGAAAAATTGAAGAAGAGCCTATACGTACTGCAACCATCGCAGCCGATTATTTTAAAGGAGGAGCTATCGGTACATCAGGTATAGATCAATATCAAGCATTTCTGGAAAACTTAAGAAGTCACGATTTACAAAACGTACCGTCACAGAATATACCGGAAACACACAATAAGTCCGAAAAGTATTTGCCAGCTTGTCCTTGTCACGCATCGAAAATACAACGCGCCATCAAGTCCGGTGCCGGGCAGGAAAGTTGTCAGGCAGTTTTCGAATTTGTTAAGCCTGAGCGTATGGAAAACCTACAAAAACCAATATCAGCAACAGTATTTAAAGTAGGAAGTGAGGTCTATTTTTCGTGTGCGTCAAGCGAAGACAAACTTCACCCGAAACCCAGTATGAAATCTGTAAATGGAAATGTTTATGATCTCCTCAAGAGGTACCATTCAAGTCAAACCAGTATACATCCTCCACATATGCTACGAAGCATAGCCTCTTATGATTTTGACGACTATGTAATGGCTCCACGAAGCAAACGTCCGTATAAACAAGACGCTATAAAACCTCCAAAGAGTTTCGAATATCCAAGCAAAGTCAAACGGCTCTCAACTGATATCCTAGCCGATCATTTACAAGTGGAAAGTGAACCACTAAAACTAACAGTGGAACAGCTAGAACCGGACGATAATAAAGTGTCCCATGACACCCAAACCTATCCACTAACGGCAGATAAAGAGCAAGAATCCAATTTTACTAAAGATCAAGAACCCTTCAGCACTAACAACGTATCCCAAGACACCCAAACCGAACCAGTATACATGAAGGGATCAGACGAAAGGAAAAGCGAAGAGCCACTACAGAAACCATTAAAAGTTTCTCAGGACGTACAAACTGACTCAATTGAAATATGCAGCGATAAGCCTCGTGATGAACTCTTACAAACAGCAGCTGTCAATACCCAAACTGAACCTGAAGAAATGGAAAGGTGGGATGCCGAACCTTTTGCTTTAATGAAAACTGCAGTTGACGGAACATCGGACAAGCCTGCCTCCAAATATGAAAATTTGCAACGTGAAGCTAAAGCGTCCCCTGAAATGGAACCTCAAGGAGCACCATCAGATGTGATAGAAATTGAAGAGCTTGAGGAATGGAAAAAACTTTCCGACAAACTTTTAACTGAACGAATAAATAGCATGGCATGGTTCAAATCGCGAGAAAAAGAGCTACGGGGTGACTTAAAGACTGTTCAAACGCAAACAGAAGGTCCGAATGTTGTTGAGGACTTTAAAGATATTGGGGACCAACCTAGAGAAGATGATTTCAAACCAGAGGAACGGGTTGAAGATTTCATAGTTCCCTTTGAAAGCCTTGAGCCTACGCCAGTGGAGAAATTGGAAAAACGTCATAAGCTAGAGCAAGGCACACAGACGGAAGTGACTTCGTTTCAAGGCGGACACAACAAACGTAAAGCCTTACGTATGCAAATATTGGCAAACTTACGCTGTTTTGCCGACCCTACTGAAAATAATAACATGTGCTCCTATACACCAGACGATAAAGAACAAATTGAAAAGGATCTGCACAAAATATTGGCGCCAAGGAAAGCATCTAGAAAAACACAACAAGAAATCAGAGATACTATTGTTGAGGATCTAAGATATCTTTTTACACCCCTTCCTGAATCTCAGCGCAAGGGCATACCGCAAACAATCACACTTACACCTGAGAGACCAAATGAACTTAAAACTATTGACGATTTACGACATGTTCTTGATCCCAGAACTGGAATTAAGCCCGAGCATTACTTTACTAAAACTGAGCAAGAGAAGCTGCTTGATCTTTTGAGCACGCTTTTGAAACCGCGTAATATTCCGGAAAATCAAATAGATTATCAAACTAGGGAGTCGTTAATCAAAGAAATACGGAAAATTCTTGAATCTCGTAGCGACAGATCGTTGCGTTTTACGGAATCTTCAGATTCTGACAAAGGTCCTGAAAAGGGTCCGGACGGTGGTAAGAGTACAGCCGAAGATGCAAAATCTAAACCATATAAACAACCTGAAGAAAAAGCTGACATTCCGGTAAGTTGACCTTTATAATAACTGAAACAATTATTTTAATAACAATTCAGACCTACTAGATGGAATCAACACAGGAAATCACGAGCATTCAGACCAAAAATTTGCTTGAACGAGTAAAGGAAGGGCTCATTATGACGGAAGGCACAAATACATTAGAATTTTCGTTCGGTAGTTCCTCCACTATGACTTTTTCAGACGTGGAATTTTTTGAAATGCAATCTTCACCGAGAAAACCCCGTATAAATGATGAAGCTCAAACGGAACCTTTAATGGAATCCTTTTCCAAAATATTTACCGATGTCCCGTCTGAAAAGTTGTCAAAATTAACCGGAAAAAGGAGTATTATACAAAAAAATGCCACACCTTATATAGAACGCAGCTTCTCAAAAGAAAATGAAATAGAATACGAACCTTCGGCAAAACGACGTAGATCAGAGCCGCCCATACCACCTCCGAAACCAAAAAAAGGTAGAAAACGTTCTTTTCCAATCACTCCTGATAATGAGTCAGACAACATCTTAGACGCACGAAAGCCGCCAATAGCTAAGGAAATGAGTAAGGCAGATGTCGTATATGCGACAAACGGTACACAAACGGAATTATCTTTGTTCAGTGCGCAAATGAGGATAGAAAATAACAAGCATGGTCGAAGTGAATATGAAGAAATGGAAAGGGAGGCAAATAAAGAAAATGACGACAAAATGCCAAGACAGAAACCTTCGAGAAGTCCTTCATCGCGTCAAACTTTAGAAAACAAACTTCGGAAATTCCCGGTGGACGCAAGTCACTCTAGAACTCCTACATACGGACCACCAGAGATGTTCGAAAATAAAAGAGAACGATGGAAACCGCAAGAAGATTTCAGACCATTTAACATATCTTATGATCGTTCATCAGTACCTAAAGTAACCGCGGGGAAGGCGGCAGAAAGAAAAGGTGCACTAAAAGAGCAAAAAGCACAATTGCTAGGCGCTTCCCAAACATCAGAACAACCTTCCATCCGTGACGAAACGATCGGTAACGTCAGTTTACATTCTAGAATATCCGGATTTAAAACGTTATCTAAAGAATCGGCTCTTTCAAAACTGAAGGCGAACAATGAATCTATGATCAGTCAGAAATACCCTTCTCGTGAACCCAGCCATGCCGATGTAGTGGTTTTAAAATCTTTATACGACCTAAATGAAAAAAATTCAGAAATAAATAAAATTCAAAAGTGCAGCGACCAAATCAAAACAAATTGTACATCGAAGCTGTCAGTGGGTCCAACACGAATAGATTCTTTTGAGCCTACGCTAGCTATAGTGGATGTATCCGCAAATACCATAGGCGACCCCGACATCGCGCCAAAAACTTTAGAAAAGACGTCTTCGTCTTCGAAAGCAAAATTTCCAACACAAAGAGATAAACAAAGATCTCCGCGACCTCGTGACTTTGAATTCTCATCTTTCTCAATTCAGCGACAATCTCAAAACCGCTTAGCTGACAGATTTGTTACTGCGCGAGATTATCCATATGAAAAACTTGAAAAAATCGATGATTTAAACAGAAGCTCACAAATTTATCAGCGTTCGCAACAGGAATCGAACTACAGTGTCGAAAATGAGTTCAATAAAACAGATAAAGAATATAAACAAAAGAGGCGTACCTCACCAACAGTACATGAAATTCCATCACCAAGAGAACAATTGCAAGAATTTGCAAAGCACAAAGACTACTCAATTCCATTGACTGAATCCTCGCAAAAAAGATTTAACAATTCCTCTGATCGTGAGCATGTAAGAGGCGAGACATCATTGCTAGGTAGAAGAATGAATGAGAGCTACGTAGCCCGTATGGCATCCGAAATAATGAAATTCACTTCCTTTGCAACATTAGGAAATACATCTGCACAGGAGGAGGAACTAAAATTCACAAAATCCAAAGAGTCTCAAATATTTGCAATGCATTGGGTACCGTCTCAAATGTATAAGCATGAAGGTGTATTCCAAAGAGCAGACGAAGAAGTACACGTAAAACCAAGATCATTAGGAGTTTCTAGTAGTCGGGAAATGCAACAAGGGATGCATAAGCAAGATGACGTTCAATTTATAAGATCCAGTGATTCTCATACTTCTTCACTCAGATCTCCGCGCAAATTAACTGCTCAGAGTAGTTTAGAAAAACATAAACAAGAATTATTTTTAAAACTTAATGAGGCGAAATTACAGCAGCGAGCGGCACGATCGACAAAATCTAGTGAGTCTGAGATTTCCGCAATTTCGCAAAATTCTATATCAAGAATGCGAAGAACATTGCGGAAGATTGCCGAAGGTAACGTTAATTTGCAAAATGAGATCTCAGCACAGAACACATTAACTTCTAGTGAAACTTCCGTAAAAAGTCGCGGAAGCTCCCAGAATTCTCTAGGAAAGACACAATCAATGTTATCGAAAATGCCTGAAGTTAATATCAATGTAGAGAATGAAACATTAGCGAAAAACACGTTCGCTCCTGCTGGAACTAAGCCAAATAAAAAACCTGACGCCCCGGACGATGACGCAAAAAAAACTTGAAACCGCACATACAATTTCACACAAATTTTCTTTCGTGGTCCCAAATCAAAATGTATAATATACATACAATGTGCATATTTGTGATGACTGTACACTGTATGTATGTTATGGATAAATGTATTCAAATTTTGTAGCTTTACTTACATGAAATGTTTTTAATAATAATTTAGAATGTTTTCCTATTTCTTCATTTGATTTTTGTTTTTCTATTGGCTGCGAATTCAAAGGACAGACGTTCAATGTGTATTTACATCGAAACTCGAAGTTCGCTTATAAAGTATAGGTTCGCACATTCTTGGACTAACTTAAGTTTACTATTGGCATTCGCGAATGTTATCATTTACGTTTTCGTCTTGCATATATCTGCATAACGTAATCGAATATTTCATATATTAGTCCAGGCTCCTTTTGCGTCCACAATTCTATTTAGCTTAATAAGAAGAGACTTGCAAGCGGTTGGGGCTTGCCAGTTGGGGTGGTAAGTACTTTTTGCCCTTTCAAACGACCCCATCTCCACCATCACCAGTGACAATTCCTTTACTAATAGTCGCGAAGGCGAATGACATCATTGGCATGATTTTCTACTATCATGAAAAACAAACGATTGTAATAAATTCTGAACCATTTCATGCAATGCTAATAGGGCCGAGATATATTGAATTGAATTTTAGAGAATTTTGATTCTCAATAGAAGACTTAATGTCATGCAATTTTACAGTATATTGCCAGTTACTTTTTAATCTGATACATTTTCCTTTAAGACTTGCTGGTAGGTCGAGTTATCGCGCCAATTATTCAAACATAATCAAAGCAAATGGTAAAAGGCATTCAAATCAATAATGAAATTTTGCTGTGAAAAGTCACTGAAAATCTCGATTTTCGAAAGGAGACTTTTAATCAGATTTGCCATGGTCCTGGAGATGGAATGCACGGTTTTTTATACGCGAATTATATAAATTATGTTTTTATTTTATTCGATTCAATATTCATTAGCTGGAACACTCGCGGTAATACTGATTTTTATAAGAAAAGCAGGCCCAAAGTAATGCTCTGCTCTACAGTGAGAAGGATCTTATTTCACTTTTTCCATTTTCCAAGTGTTGTCTTTCGTTTCTTCTACTTCTCAAGATAAAAAAGTAGTAACATTACAGTGGGTTACGGCCCACCATTAGATATCCTGCAACATTTCTTTTTTAAACAGTTATTCATATAAATGCTTTTCAAAATAAGGCATTATATGGGCAGCGATCGAGAACCGCCGGTCCAAACCGAGACATTTTCAATAGCTTTCATCTAGGGTTCAAACCACGTCAGTGCACGAAAATTCTTGCAAATATCACCAAAAGTGTATAGGTTAAATACATAAATGCAAATCGGGCGGACAGACAGACAAGCTTATATCGTATTAGAAATTGATTGTAAAACGGTACAACAGAAAGTGGATCTATCTCAAGTTCTTCTCTGGCATCATTGTGTACACCCACATAAGCTTAATCTATTCTTGTACGACAAGTCTTCTAGAATATGAAAAGAGCATTACAAGCGAAGGTAAACGAATCCAGTCCTTCCTGAGAACAGTAAATATATAATACTTAGGTTACGTGTTCCTTATGCTACATTTGTGTATGACCGCATTTCAATCGCTTGCGAGAAACTTATGGGATATGCTAAAGTATGGATTCCTATCTGAGAAATGTAAAAAATTATTCTTTTTTCCCATTTTTCTCTAAATTCTATTTAATCATGTGATTTAAGCAACCGTTAGATATTGGATGGGTAGTAGAACTTTAAAAGCGTTTAAAATAGATAATAATAGAGGAGAAACGGAAATGACGAACGCTGTGTGAGAATCAAGAACGAAAATAATTGCTTTTAAAGGTACTTTAGTTTAATTACTGTTCGCTTGGTGAGATTTTCATTAGCACATCAAGAATATAAAGCGGCTCTAGGAAATTCTACGACACTGGGAAGAACAGCAACCGTGCGTGCGTATACAACATATATCTTATATGCAACAGTGTTTACTGCACATACCGGCTATAAAAGTTGAGTCATTTCGAGAAAAGACCATAAAAAAAACTGTTGAAGTTATAAAATAAAACGAACACTGAAAAAATTGTCATAAACGCATACATATATATTAACATGCTCTCTAACCTGGCAGATACATTCATATCTGCTTATATATAGAAATTTCATAAATTTGTGTTCGTCCAGGCGTGCGTGCGCGCATGTGTTGCGTGTGTATGTCAAAAAAATAAAAAAAATAAATAAATTTGAAGTAATGCACAAAGCTCAGCTGAAATTCCTGAAACAAAGAGACGTTTATTAAACACACTAACACAACACACACAAAAAAGCATATTATGTTACGGCTTTGCCTGCATTCATGCACATATCCATCTGGATAAAGCGACATTCATTTTCGTAAATATGTCAAACGACAAAAGAACATTTTGGCAGCGATACCAATTGAGTTTGGCATTTCATTTTATGTGCTTGTGCACTTGTATGTGTACTTCTTTTTTTTTTTTGTAATTTTCGTTTATTTTCCAATCTAGGCATAACAGCAGGGCCACCCCGTAAAGGCATTCATGTTATTGGTATTTACATGTTGCGCGTATACGGTTAAAACTTCCCCAAAAGCAACTATATATACACATACGTACGTAATATATATTAGAAAAAATAAGGATAACAAGGATTTGGTGCGTGTGCATAATGCCCTGAAATTTGTCGAACAGTTAATAAAAACAGTATGTAGCAAGGAAAACGTTATATTCTGCCATTACCGTGAATTTTAAAATAACCCAAAGATGAATAGCATATTGTATCGTATCTATCGCATATCCCACACATTTCACATCGTACATACGGTTCATACGATTTGGTAGCATTCTGTAAGTAAAGCTAAGGACTATATATGCAAATAATTTGCGTCATAAATAATTTTCGTTTCGTTTTTTGCCTTCCCGACTTTCCTTTATCATGATCTATCTTAACCTTGCTGCTAATATCTTTTGCTGAATGAATATGAATTTTGCTACAACATTGCAGAAAAGCCGAAAGGATCCTAAAAATCGATTCGTCCTTTAAAGTAGTAGCTTCAGAATTAAATTTGGCAAACCAATTTTTAACTGCCCGATCATTTATCACACTTTCACTGTATGCACCTTAATTTTTTTTACCAGTCGACTTAGAACAATCGCCTTGCTTGAAATCCCAAAGCATTACATGACGAATGTGCACTTTTTCACTTGATTTTACGGGTTATGAACAACAGTTTAAAAAAAAGTCCACCATTCAGGATGGCAGTCGGCAGAAGACTAATTTCTGAACCGTCATCCATTTTGTGACACTAAAAATATCGTTTTTCCAGTGACTTAGGTAAGACAGTAGGTAAACACTAAAACGACAAACTTCAAAATCAATTTTAAACTGGTCCTCGATTTTGAGATGCGAAAGATTTGTATAAAGAAAATTCACTTCGCTGCTCTAAAATTGCTAATCGCGTTTGTACAATTTCGAGACTATAATGCAGAGAAAACCGAGGAAAAATGATTTTTGCGATATTTGTGGGCGGGACAGTCGATTTGCATGCTTAAATTGATTGTTTATCTAAACTTCTTCTAAAGTTTTTGAGATCGTAATCGTAATCGTGATTTAGTCGAGTTCGATATTTGCGTTGGCTAGAAATACATAAACATGACATAGCCTCTGATGCAAGTTTATATGCGCTTTAATACACTACACGTTTTGTGTAAAATAAGTAAACCTACTATTCATGTGTATTATCTTTGCTCAATATGTATAAGTGTTGCCGTTTCGCTTTGCCTTTACATGTTATTACAGATGTTGTATGAGATTTCTATTCCATGTTTACTTTGAATTTTTTATAACCATCTCCGAAGCATGAAGGGCATATTCATTTTATCAAAACGGTTGCAACGTTTGTCCAAAGGGAAGCTTACGCGACCCTACAAAGTACGTATATTCTACATCAACATTGAATTGTGAATCAATTTAGGCATAGCAGGCTCCTGGCCGGTGTTATTTAGCAGAATTTAGTAGAAACTTTGGAAGCTCTTGCACGCAGGTTGATATTGAAAACGGACCAAATCCAGCGAAGGACCACGTGAACTGAGAACACCTCCCTTTTTCAAAGGGAGTAAAAACTTGGTTTTCTGCTCATTACTCAAAAACTACACCAGATAAACCTACAAAAGTTTGAATGTGTATTTTATGGATGATGCTGTCGTAGCTGTCCTAAAATGGGCAAAAGTGATTACGTCTACCAAATATAATAGCATATCAAAATTTAACTTATTTTTCAATACTTTTATAGCGCACAGAAACAAGCGTCAAAAAACCTATAAAATATGTGAATTTTTGGTCAGTCACAAATACGGAATCTGTCCATCTGTCCACCTGCCCGTCCGCCAAACTGTGTACTATCTGCGGTACACATCCTCCCGTTCGCAAAAAAGAAAATATCGCCTAAAAACATGCAATATTTTCAAAAATGACGCAAGGAGGGCAAAGCTCATGCCCACAAAGCGTGCACGTTTACACAACCAAAAGTGAGAACATTTTTGCTTTCCGTATCTTTTGCTCGTTGCTCATAAACTACAACAAACATACAATGTAAATTTCCACGAAATATTTGTTCAATCTTTTATAGGATAACGGTGATGGGTATGAAAGGTTTGGTTGCAACCGAACATAAGTACTTGTCTTACTTGCTTTATATCTATGGCGTTTTTTATCTTTCATGTTAAGCGAATTAATGTTCTGGAAATTTTGATTTTAAAGAAGCAGCACGATCTTCTTGACCTACTCTCGATAAAATCAATGATATTTTTCCAAGAATTAAGGAAATTAAGCGTACTACGTCTTATGATATCTGTGCGGAACTAGACATCGACCAGAAAACGGCTTGGAATCATTTGGATAAGAATGGAAACAAGTTTTATATTTGGTTTGCTAGCGTAGCGAAAAGTTTAATTGACCGAATATCCACTTTCGAAGCGCTGTTGAAGCAAAATGAAGTCCTGTCACTTTTCGAAGAGATTCATAAAATAGCAAAACCTTAACGAGCAAAATGGCACATATTTGAATAAAATAAATTTCCTAGAAAATATTAAGAAAGTTCGTTGGAATTTTAATGAAAACAAATAAAAAGCTTATAATACGGCACGGCCCACGATTAGGTACCCTACACCATTCTATAGTTATCCATATATCGGGTTTTCAAAATAAGGCATTACATGGGAAGTGATTGCAAAATTTAGTCCGATCTGAACCATTTTCAATTGTCCATCCGTCTTTGGGCCGAAAGACGTCAATATACCAACTTTCATGGAAACATATAAAAAAGTCCTAACTGCATGTAGAACACAAGAATATAAGACGGACAGATGGACTGGTAGACTTAGATGGAATTAGAAAGTGATTCTGAATCGACCAGAGTAATAAAAGGTGGATCTATCTCCTTCTGTCCTTAAATCTTTCTTTACGTTTTATACAACCGCGCAAACTTATTGTACCCTCGTATCTATAAAAAGCAAGAAAGTTTTTCCTTTGTTTTTAGTTACGCATATTACATGCACACAAGCTATTAAACAAAATAAACAAACGTCCACTATAAATTGTTGAATGGCTACGTAAATTAAACCGCAATTTATATTCTTTTTTTTATTTTTCTTTAATAAGGCCCTCAAAGCAAAAATACTGGCGATGTAACCTCGTTACTTTTAATTCAAAAGAAATCAATGCCTTTGTTAAAGACAGACAGTTAAAACAAGTTGCAGAAGAAATAATTTAATTTCCTGTTGCAGCAGATGGAGAAAACAAACAAATCTCTTGATACGTATGCTTTTTACGTCCATTCATTTACTAGACTAGAGTTCATTTTCGAATTTTTGTTTTCAAATAAAAAATCTCGTTTTCTTATAGAAACGATTCTATCAAAGGTATCAACATCTATAGTATTGATTGGAATATCTTATCCCTATCAGTACTTGAAGTTATTGGCGAGAGTTTCGTCGCTGGTACGCTATCTGAATAATAACAAGAAAATTATATTCGATCGTGACCGAATCTTTAATATCATCCATCGCCATCATACTCTATAATCTTGGATGGGCGTGGTTGATTTTTTCTATTCTTAGAATAAAAGTGGAAATTAATATGGTGTAGGTGTTGTACTTTATGAGTAACAAGCAAAACCCATGGGAAAGAAAAGTGTTCGCAGTTTTTTACACAGATATGTGGACGTTGTAGGCGTGTTCTGTGAAGAGGATGGGTCACTTTCAAATTATTTTGCAAGTTTGTAGTTGATATCTTCATTTTTGCGGACGGGGAAATGTTTACCACAAAAATACTACAGAGTTGCGCAGACGAACATATGGACAGATGAATAGACGGACAGGCTTAGGTGCACTCCGAATTTGAAAGTGGCCATGAATTTAAATAATTTATGAGTTTTTGTAAACTCGCTTCTATGCGTCATAAAAACTTTGGAAAAACAATTTTTTACTCCTTTTGAAAAACAGAGATTTGCGTACTCAGTTTACGTAGTATAACAGGTGTGTACTTCGACCGATTTGCCCATTTTCAATGCCAACCTGCGTGCAAGAACTTGTAATGTTTCTGCCAAATTCGAAGTCGATAGCTTCGGTTTTGAGGTCACGAGAATGTTTACAACAGACAGACGGAAGTGCTTAAATCGATTCATAATTTGATGCTGATCAAGAATATATATATATACTTTGTGAGGTTTCTGAAGTTTCGTTCTGGACGTTGCAAACGTTTTGATAAAATGAATATATTCCCCATACTTAGGTGATGGGTATAAAAATTCATTTTAAAATATTTAGCAAAAAGTGTCCTACCTTCAGGCACGCATTTCATATCTTTTTGTTGTTGACTTTCTGAAGTATATTTAAAAAGTTTTCGTTGTCTACTTTTAGACGCAAATCAGTTTTGAAAAGCAATAAATCCTCTATTTCTGAAAACATAATTTACTTTTCACGATTTTTATGCTTTCATCATGCATGCATTTTCATTATTTTCATTATTTACTTTATAGGTATTATATAGCATCGATTCTGTGTACGTTTTAAGAAATATATGAAAAAATAGAAGATAATCGACTTCGCCCTTGTGTGCTGTTTCATTTGACACACTAAAAATTTTATTGAAGAGAAATTTTAAAAGACCTGAGTGAAAACATAATAAAAGCAAATTATATGAACGTAAGAATAGGCAGTGCATACATATACATATACATATACATATACGTATACGTATACGTATATATGCATGTATAAATATGGATGTGTAGACATCATGTATGGAGGTAATTTATAAATATTGATTAAATAAGACAAGCCATGGATTAATTTTTTTATTTCTATGTATACTCTGTATATATATGTATATATAAATTTGCACGTATGTATATTCTCAAAGTCCATTCTATACATTCACGTACACATATAATTATTGATTTTTCATTAGATCTGGTAGTTAGGTAGGTGTATGAATTTATTAAATTTAATGGTAGCTTTTAGAGAGACATGCATATATTGAATTATTATACACATGTGCACATGCATGTCAAGCAGAGTTACCAAATTTTAACTGAAAGATTAATAGGAAAAGAACAGATGTCGTACAAACGTATACATGATATATTTTAATTTGGAGCTACTAAATACGCAATTACACCTTATTAAGGTGCCTCGCAAATTCACGAGTTTTCACGAGTCAAGAAGACTTTCGACATTTTAACCGTTTAATCGTTTAGTAAGGTTTATTAACCTCAATCGTTATGAATGAGTTGTAGGTCGTTCACAGGTGCCTTTCACTCAACGAAGTTACATAGAGAAGCAATAGAGAGATTGTGCTAGACTTGAGTTGAATCCTTTTGGTGAGCTAGGAATTATTAAAGTGACTATTCAACTTATGCTAAAGCGAATTAATCGCAATCGGGCTTTCGAGAATAGATTTATATTTTCAAAGCCCAAATTGAGTGAAATACAAATTTTTTATTCGTTTTTTTTCTCTCTTTTTCTCTCTCTTGCTTAATTTACTACCAACAAAGTGGTGGTTTTTTTCTATATTCCGATGAGTTACAAGCAAAATAACAAAATGGACAATATATTGTCGATGCTTGTAAAAGCATATTGAGCACATTATATATTAGAGGATGTCGAATGTCGGAATGATTTTTGTGCCTGTTTTCTATATTATTCTATATAGATACCGTAACTATAATTGTTTAGACCATGAAAATGCTTCTCATCTTCATAGGTCTTAAACGACTTTTAAGGAAATTTAATAAAAATATTTATCACTTTAGCTTATTTTCAATAGAGATTATCAGTTTGCCATATTCGTTCAAAGCTATAGAAAACAATTCAAACAGAAACCTACATACGTAGTGTTACCAAACAATTGCATATATATATATATATATATAGGCAGTTCTATCCACTAAGCAAACTGTCGCGTTTACATTTATTTTCGTAAATCTCTTAACTTTGTTGTAATTCCGTCGCTGGAAAGAGAAACGAATATAGTAATAAAACGAAAAGGCAGTGAAATTATTTATATACCCACACAAATCGCAACTGGTGGGTAAACTCTAAAATGTCTGAAAATGTAGTTAAAAATATTTGTGCTTTTTTGCCTCACTTCTTATCGTCCTAAGGTTGAATTTATGATATATACAAACATACAACCATACATTCATTTACATTAACAGGAACTAAATGTGCTCTTCTCATTGCTATTGCTGCTTCCGGCGAAAGAAGGAAGGCCCGTGTGTTTATTTTCATAATTTGCGAGCTGGTTATTGCCACTCTTGTTATTATTATCTTGTGTACTTTATTATCATATTTTATGAGATTTTTCTGCTTTCTTTCTAGATAAGTTTTGTGAAATCTTTTTTTTCATTTCTACTAAAATGAAGTGAGAATAACTTTTTTCTTTTTTGTTTGTTCTCCTCCTTAATGGCTTCATTTACGGTTAATATTTAATTTGTTTATCGTTATGAAAATCGGATATTGTTATTGTTTTTTTTGTTTTTTTATAAAAATTTAGTATTTTAAATAATAGGTGTGAATTCGTCCCGCTGAAATTGGTTGCTTCATAACACGTACCTGTCGCATTCAATTTTCCCGAAATATCAGACATAGACAACTTTCTTTAAAGATTGATGTTTGAATGGTGTAAGCTTCACAAGGGCATATAAAGGTTTAAAGAGATGAATGTTATTTACGGAACTGCATTTTCTTTGTTTTTAGTTGAGTTAAAAAAAAGGAAAAAAAGCAACTGAAGCTACGATGAAATGGTCAAGTTCGCTTGGAATTAAAATGCAATCAATTACGAAGTATTTTGCGCGCCAAATTTTTGCTTTAAAAAAGATAAAATTCATATATGTCCGTCCGTCTACAGCAAAAGCAACCAAGGAAATAATCTTCAGAATAAACTGGGAAGTTTAACCCGTTCGTTCCCGTTTCTTGCTTAACTAACTATTTAGCTTTTAACTTTTTTTCTTTTTTTGCAAGAATGCCATATTTATTATCTATGCAATCATTGTATGTGCGCATAGTAGAAGGTATTAGTAAAATTGCCTCTAAAGTGAATCGAAAGCAAAACAAAAAAAATTTATAAGGTTTGACAAAAAAAAAAATAATTTTTTAACTTTTCTAATCATCGACTCTATCTATGGTAATGGCTCAAATGGCTCAAATGGCTCAAAAAAAAAAAATTTATAGTTTCAATGAAATTTTACAATTATAAGAAACTTGTGTGAAATCATAAAAAAAAGAAGAGGAATCTATACCCAATAACCCATGAGACGTTAAACTCTAACATTTGGGATAAAGAAACAAAAGAAAAACCATGACGAACGTTTTTTTAGTTGTTGTGGAAGTGCATAAATGCTGATCGTGTCTAAAGACAATAAAAGGTCGTGATTATAAGATTAGAGAATAACTAAAGTACTTAAGAACGATTAATATTTTTGTTTTTCGTTGATGTTATGTTGGATATAAATTTTTATAAAATCAAAACAAAAATTAAGTTACGATATCACAGTTATTATCGATAGAAGAAGCACAATGTATTTGATTTGTGACGTAAGCAAACAAACAAGCATAGTCTGAAAATTTCATTTATACACAACAACTACAATATCACAGTATAATCTGAAAATGGGATTCAATGTTATCTAAAGTTGTACTATATATGAACAATCAAAAACAGCAGCAACTCCAAGTATAGCCAGCATCTATCATATAAAACGCCACCATTTTCACTATCGATACTTCATCACAGGCTATACAACATCGTTACCATCTGAAGCAGCAAACCAGCGGCACCTAAGTTATGCATTAAATTTTTTATTTTCTTTTTTTAAATATTTCTATTATTAGTATTATATACAGCATAAATATATATACATATATATAAATGAAATGAAATGAATGAAAGAGTGAAACAGTGATATAAAAATGCGTGTAGCTCTTTATTTATAATAAGAGAAACGTAGGTTGATAGGAGTCTTTTGACCCAAACTTTGGCGTCTCCCACAAACTTGTTTTGTGGCCAAAGCGAGACGAACGGGCAGGGTGGGTATTGAAACGCAGTAGGGGCACATAAGCTCCCCGCCCGGCAGGTTTAGGGTTTCATTCCCCATATTCGATAAGGGGCAAGTACGTGCAATTTCTTTTGGTTGTAACCGTCCTAGGAGTGTCCGTGAGACAAAAACAATACAAAACTCCTCCCACATCTCACGAACCAGGCAGCTCAGCTACGGCACATACGCATGACCCATAGGACTCCATTCCTCTTGCAATAGCAGTGCGAGGTTGCCCGAAAATTTATTTAGATAACAACTTCAGATACAAGAGCACATAGATTGCCTTACTACCACGTTGGTTAAATGAAATTGATGTAATGGTGTAGTTGCGTAAAACTCACTCTGATCGACACACACACGCCTGACTCTACAACCAACCTGGCGCCACAATGCCAACCAAGGAGTATCTTGTGTCTCCAGCTCATCGTTGATCTAAATACACGCACGTTTCTACTATGAAGGTATCTTTTGGCACCTTAAGAATTCCTGTCCTGAGAGACCACCCCTTCATTTCCCCTTATTTTCGGCGATTCATCTGGTCCAAATGAATATATCAAAAGAAACATTATAAAGGGTAAAGTGGGCAGGGCATTTCATTTACTATTTGAAAACCATGTATGGATTGCACGAAATTAAATGCGCGATCAGTTTTGGAAAAAGAAGGGAGTTTATCTTGGGATAAACTAGAGGCATATATAGGTATTTCGGATATACCTGGTGCACATGGGTAAAGACATGTCAATTCATCGTTTTTATGGAGAATGAAGCGAACTGCTATCCATTTTTGGTGAATACCATGAGCCGAAATTGTTTCATAGAAATCCAAAAATTTTTGCACCGTCAGAAATGTGAAATGAAACCCACAACTTTTCCAGGAGTAGCTCGTTGCAAATAAAGTTTTTACAAAAAAAAAAAAGCTTTTTTTGTTGAACTCATACGCTAAAATAGGAAAGGAGTGGAAAAGCCTGCAAAAATGTTCTTCAGTGCAACTTTATGCATCAAATAAGACGACTTTAATAATATGTGAAAGTAAAGCGAAACAAACAGATACATATACAAAAAAACTAAATACATACATAAAAACAGAATATTTTTTAATAATTATCTTCATAGTTAATTGCAGTCAAACGCAAAAGTTTCAAGACATCGTCGAAATAAATCTATTTCTGCATAAGGGGATTTAATTATGCAAAAGAACTAATCTTTGAGCGCATAACATATCTTTGTAACTTACACCACTTGCGGTGCGAGGGCATATTAAGTTTGTTCAATTCCACAAGGAATTGAGATAGACTCATCTTTCCTCATACCGACCTCGTCTGTCTGCCCCTAGAAGGTTTTAGTTGTTTTTTATTAATGTATTCATATATTGAGTTTTCAAACTAAGGCGTACCATTGGCACCACTAAACCTGCTAGACCGTACTACTGCGCATTTGAAAAGTGACAGTTCATAGATAATAAGAACAAAATCTTCCAATATTCATCAAATCAGGCCGAAGTAACTGCGTTTTCGAAGTGAACACAAATTCTAAATATTTTGCGATAACATTTCAGGCAAACTCTTGAAAAAAAAAAAAACTGTGGTTGTCTATTGTGTAGATGTCTTATGAAAATCAATGGCTCTTAGATGGTTCATTTTGGGGTCAAAAACGAACCGCGCATTTGAGGTAACAATGAAAAGTTTACTGGAACGAATTTTCGTCTGCGAAGGGAAATGATATTCGAGTCATCTTTCAATAGATGGTCAATGGGTGATGGAATGCGGGTTATAGACGACAATACTGTGCAAAAAAAGTCAAGGATGGATAAAGCTGGCAAAATCCAGATCGACACCATGCGATATAATGCATGTAAGTTGATGGACTTGGAAGACAGTCATGCATTATGAGTTGCTGCAAGCGAATAAAGCGTGAAATTGGAATAAATCGTCCAGAATTGATTAACAGAGAAGGCATCGTCTTCAAAAATATTAAATCATACATCGTTTTCGAGACTTACCAAAAATTGGGCGACCTTGGTTAGGAATATTTGATGGACCCACCATATAACCCGAACCTTGTCTCTTCGCTCTTTTTCGCTCGATTTCAGAAAAAGTGTGTAAAAACTATTTAGTTCAGTTTTTCGATTAGAAAAACCAGACGTAACGTGTAATAATTTGATCAGAAAAGAAAAATAATAACAAAACGCTTTCGTTCAAAATGGGAGTCGTATACGATTTAATAAAATTTGATTAAAAAAACGCTAGAAACTTTTATTTTTATCAAATCTGATCAATTCTTAGTTAAATTTCATTAAATCCAACTAAAAAAAATGTTTATTTTGAAAATCTACTTAGTTCATGCAAATACGTTGACGGGTGGCCTTAAAACTTTACACGTGCAAACGGAGGAAAAATTAATCTTCAGGTTAATAGTACAGCTTTTACCTTTGCCATTCCGTAAGTACCGCGCAGTAAACTTTTCATTTAACTTTATAAATAAAGTCATTTAAGACTACGGAGGTAAACCAAATTACACCCACATATGAAATTCGGTATAAATAAAATTGAGAAAAGAAAGGAACAGAGAAAGGAAGAGTAAGAGTTTATTAAGACATATAAAGTGCAAATGGCAAGTCCGTAACGCTAATCAACGTTCCATATGAACGTTCGATTTGGTGCATGACATGGATGCGTCGTTATACAATCAATCAAACGTACGCTTTATGTTATATTCAATGTTTTGGATACCAACGCATAAGCAACCAATGCATAAGCAATGTTTGTTGTCTTAAAGGGATTACTGTATCTTTTATTTGCTTTTTAAATTAAATCTAATAAAAATTATAGTCAGTAAAATTTATGCACAAAAAGAAGTTTTTATATTTTATAAAGTCACTCGCTCACGTTACCGCTGAGATAATGCATACTGTACGAGGTGTGTTCAAAAAACAAAGGTGCCTTTTCAAATTTCGTGGGCTGGGTAGGTTCGATTGTCTTCAACATATGTCGACACTATCATCCGTTTTGCTTTTGTATTTTTAGTTTGTTTTTGATAGATGTGTATTGGTGTGGTTAACGATTTTTTACTATAGAAAAAAGGGATCAAAAAATCTGCATTACATTTGATGTAAAAAAATAAAATGAAGTGCCCCAACACACTTAAAATGTTGACTGTGACATTTGCCGAATCTACTTTGAGCGAAGAATATGTTTATAAGTGGTACAAACTCGTCACAGCAACAGACCCTGGACGACACAGCACATCAGCAATCGATGAAAAATTGTTATGAACGATCATCGAATTACTTTCAGCGAAGTTGCTCAGGATGTCGGCATATCGGTTGGCTCACACCATGCAATTTTTTCGCAAATTTAGGACATGAAACGTCATGGATATTGCAACACGATAATATGCCAGCTCGCAGAGAAGACTCATGAGAGGACGAACAAAGACCGCATCGCTGAATGAGCTCGAGGGCATACCAAAAAGTCCATAGCACAAGTGCTTCGAGTATTGGAGTAAGCTCTGGCCCAAGTATATTATATCTAAGACGGACTACTTCGAAGAAGACAAGATAGATGTTGATGAATAAACAAATATTTTTTGAGGGAAATGAAAAGTCAAGTTTCTGTCGTGAATACACCTCGTATATCTGCGTGGACTTTATGAAGACACAAAATCTAACAATATCCATAATTTACCTAAGTCATTAAGCATAAAAAATCATAAAAACAATAGCTATAAAAAGAGAAAAAGAAAATATGCATTGCATGATGCCTTTAAGTTAATAAAAATATTAAACAATAATAATAAAAAAGAAGAGAGAAGAAATAGCGTGAACCGAAAGTAAATGGAAACAAGCAACTGGGGCCTCGTTCAGTGGATACATAATAATATAAATTTATATCAATGATATTGCAATGTACTGTAATGAATCCATATGGATAATGATAACTTTAAAGCAGAAGAAGAAGAAGAAGAAGAAAAAGGAAGAAAGTGGCATTCATTCCATCGTTAATGCAAACTTGAAGATTTTCTCTTAATTAAGAGCTAACATCATTTTTCCTATTTTTCTTAAGTTTTCCATTTCAGGGACAAAAATTTCAAAAAATAGACCTATGTGATCCAAATTCGCTGAAACTGATTTCTTTGTCCATTTACTATTATGAACAAATTCTTACCATGAAATATTGGAAATTAGATCTTTTTATCATATAAAGATTCCGAATGGGTTCAAAAAATTGCACCAAGCGAACCAAATTTTTTATACCAATTTAGAATCTCAAAATATTACTACGCAGCATTACTACGGAAGGGGTCGAAAAAGTGGTCCGGTCTGAACCATTTTCAATAATGTCCGTCCTGAAGCCAAAACATATCATTGTACCAAATTTCATCAAAATACCTCAAAAATTGCGACCTTGAGAGACAGACAGACCGACATACGGACAGACAAGCTTAGCTCGATTCAAAAAATGATTCTGAATAGATCCGTACAGTGTTTCTCTATTACATACATTCGCACAAACTCAATATACCCTCCACCACAATGGGGTAGGGTATAAAAAAGACATCCATACCATTTAATTCACTTTGGAAGCAAACGCAATTATTGCATTACTTTTACAGATTTTAAAATAAGCAAAACACTTTCTTATTCTACCCAAATATCTAAAGTAAACTATGGATCTGAACGAATTAAAAGATTTGCCGCCTTCCAAGTGCATCTCATTTCAAAAACAATTTAAATGATTAACTGACACCAATTTATTTATCACAACGAGTCTATTAAAGCAATCGTCATCGCTGTTGCAATGCTCCAGTAAAAAATTCTAAGTTAGAAGGATTTCTAATAAAAATTTCGTATAAAAATATTTACAACGTACTAATGTACAGTTTTCTGTTTTTTGCATTGCATAAGTTTGGTTATGTGTTCATCCCTTGGCACAGTAACTCATAAAATAGACGAGATTTTCCTGTGTATATTTAATAGAGAAGAAAATCCAAAAAACAAAACAAGTCAGTTAGCAGTAGACTTTTCAGTGCCCTGCCGCACTTCGTCTAGCTTCGCCATGATATATTACAATTTATGTTTTGTTGCCCTGTGAAGGCTTACTTATCATGAAAATCCTCATATGGAGAAGGGTACGATAAATAGATCTTTGTATATATGATAGACACTTATCACGACAATTCTGTATTGCAAACATCTATTTGGAGGATCAACTTTAGGATGCAGACCTATTCTAAGCTTTTCCAAAGTAGATTGTTTTATATACGAATGGATGTACAACTCAATTGATTTTCGAAGCATTCATTGTTAAGGAAAAGAAAAATATGTAGAGAGACAGTCAGATGGACGAGAGCACTTCAATCAATTCAAAAAGTAATTCTAAATCAAGTCGTAGCATAAGCGAAGAGTTCATCTTAAATCCCCCCAAGTATTGCGTACATCTGCATAAACTGTATGCATGTGTTGTACGGTACATACACAGAGACGCAGTAACATTAACTCATTAAATGAAACGAAAACAAGAAAAACAAAAAATATTTTATTATTATTTCGCGGTAGAATACAAGTAACTTTTATATAAGAAATCTAATCGGAATATATGGAATAGAAGATATTAAACATTTGAAGAGGAGGAAATTTGAAGAAATGTAAGCAAAAATGATGACCAAATTGTCTTCGCCTAGACCCACTCAGCATTATGTACACATTTTATTTCCGATCGAAACCGATCTGAGAGCTATCGTCTTGCATCGGTAACCCATGACACTTTAATAATAAATAGTAAAAAGTACAAGATATACAAGTTAACCAAAATTAATGAAATACGAAAAATTTCTTAAATCGTTTAAGATCAGTTTCGATGTCGTGGCTTATTTACCCAATAATGATTGATACCTATATCAAGGAACAGTAGTGTCTGCCTTCTATGCTTGATATGTTATGCTCGTAAACCTTCAAAGAGCGCATTAAGTATATTCATCCTTGATCAGTATGAATACCAGGATCTATTTATCACTCTTTATTTGTTTACAAGTCGGAAACTTTGACTGGAAGTGGGAACTCACTCTTAAAACTCTTCTTACTAGAAGAGATAGTCTTTTTCATAAAATTCTTCTTCGAGGTTCTAAAATACGGGTTCAAAGTTTCTCGTCCAAAACCACTAAGCAATTCTGCATAACTTTTTTTCTTTTATCTGCTAACCAGAACTGTAATTTTTAAACCGTCAACATGCGAGAGTCATTGCAAAGACATTTGACAAGTGAAAACTAGAACGCTTTAAAACATGGTTCTATATCGACTTGGAACGCTACCATCATCATCATTTTTTTTTGAATAAAATCATTTTGAATGATTGAGACTCATCTCAATCTCTTCGTGTAGGTGAGCAGGCAAATATGTCGCATCCGAAGCTACTATAATCGGAGAAAAATATAAGACCAACAACTCCAATGACGACGGGTGATGATTTAATATTGTCTTTGGGATGGCGATCTAATTGGAGAATACTTCTTCGAAAATGTCGCTAGTTCGCCCAAACAGTTTACGGGGGCATTGCGTTACCGTTCTTCTATCCTGAAGTTAACACTGTGATTCCGTAATGCGACGTCAATTCCCTTCCGGATAGGGCTCCGAGCCCTGCATCTTGTGTTGTTGCGTTATTGACTTCGAACCAAACATCTTGTAAAAGGGTGCTATATTTGCAGTGGTGTACGTTAAAGAAAAGTGAAAATTATAGCTCCGGCGCGTGCAAAAAATATTATACCTCTTCTTGAACGACTCCAAACAAATAAAGTGAAGAGCGTCTTTTTTTTGCAGATCTTTTCTTAATTTTGCAACTAAACTTTGCCCACGCAGAGCTATTATAATCTATTGAAAACTTTCCGAAATTCAACACAAGTTGTTGCCGTAAACAGATCAAAAACACCGACAAATGAAAACGTTATACTTATACCGCACTTAAGATAACTCTTTATTTAGTTTCGTGATGAAATTGTATACCTTGTTTTCCAATAAAGGCATACTTTCAATGGTGCCCCTAATACAGAGTTATCTTCAAAAAATAGATCTGCCCAGTACAAATTTGCTACGAGTTATTTCAAAATATAATAATTCGATGACTTCGATAATGAACTATTAAAAATTCGATCTTTTTAACATATAGAGGGTTTCCGTTCAACGGTTACATGGGATGGATTTCAAAAAGTTGGCTCATTCGATAAAAACTTTCCATCAAATTTTTCCAATTTAAAAGTAAAATACCGTTACTTAGCAATTACTGTCGACAAATTTTTAAAAGAATACTCAAATTGTAGGTGATTCGATGCGAAGTGATTGTACCCTGCACCACTTGTGGTACATGGAATATTAAGCTTGCGCGGGCATACATAACGGGCGGAGGGACTTAAGGTAGAGCCATCTTTCATTATACCGATCGATTCAGAATCATTTTCTGAATTGATGTAAGCCTGTCTGTCCGTCTGAAGTCTGTCCATGTAAATTTGTGTTGAGGCTACACGTCGCAATCAATGACTTACTTTGATGAAATTTGGTACACTGACGTTACGGGTATGCGTTACAAATGCATAAAGAGGCAAATATCCTGGAGTCCTGAAGGGAATAGAGTATTGAGAAATTAAATGCAAATGGATTATGACTTCCGCTCCCTTT
The DNA here is from genome assembly GCA_001077435.1 of Glossina morsitans morsitans. Taxonomy (NCBI): domain Eukaryota; kingdom Metazoa; phylum Arthropoda; class Insecta; order Diptera; family Glossinidae; genus Glossina; species Glossina morsitans. The sequence goes on along the minus strand of CCAG010006700.1, from coordinate 115,946 downwards.
CATGGCGCCACTTATAACAAGTTTTTTCAACATCTCCTATTGGCCGTGTTCTTAGCCTACTTAAAAAACTCAATCAAGACCAAAGCATCTGTTGCAGAATTTTGCTATACTCTCACTCCTATAAAAGTTCGTCGTACGTTCGTCGGTACGCATTCATAAACTCAATAAGAAATCCGACTTGTCCGAAATATAGTCCATCTGTTCTTTGCAAGAGACCAAATATTCACATCCATCAATAACCCATCTGTAATTTAATAATTTTGCCGATGGAACGGATTTTGTTGTTTTTTTTTTTGTTTTCTCTCCTTTTTAATATATTTTATTATAAACATATTAAATGTTTTTTTGATGATATTATGCGGGAAATATTCTTAAGAAATCTGAATTATCAAAGACGATTCAAGGAGCTTGACATTAATACTGCATTAGTATTAGTTTTAAAGTATTTACTGTACAGTACAGTTAAATAGATACTCATATGTATGTTATGTGGTTGTGTATCCGCCTGAGTGGCCGAGTAGGCAAGAGTCTTGACTAGCAATTCAATGCTCGTGGGTTCAAATCTCGAGTGCGATATAGAGTTTTTATAATAATAATAATAATAATAATAATAATATTAATAAAAATAAAAGCCGAAAGCCGAAAGCCGAAAGCCGAAAGCCAAAAGCCTTAGGTGTTAGTGCTTTAAGACATTAGTCTTCGAATTTATTCTCTGGCTAAATTTATAATAATAATAATAATAATAATAATAATAATAATGTATGGGTGTATTAATATATGAATTAAGTAATTTATTTTTATACCGCAACATTATCACTCGGTTGATTGGTTAGCTGACTGCCTGCATGATAATAATGCGTATATGGTGGCTGTCCGTGTGCAGTTAATTGAATATACATATTTTTCTTCACTTTCATCTCAACTATTCTGTACACATACATACATAGTTGTTTTGCATACATAACCGAGTTTTAATTATTTATTTTACTCACGTTATCGAGCATGTCTTCTTTTTTTTTTTTTTTTGTTTTTTTTTGCAAATTTTATTTATACATAAACACACGTATATACATAAAAATGTGTAACTATTTGTCTGTTCTTAAAGGTAAAGAGAGAGAAATATATCGTTATTTAAACTATTCCGTATTATGTATGCGCACATTTTCCTTTTCAACATTGTTTTCAATTGTTTGCTCATCATTGACTGTTGCTGTGTAAGCGTTCTTTTTGCAAATACAATTATTTCAATGACTGTGCACGAGATTTGTTGTTGCTACACCAACACCAGTGTGATGCTACTCTTTAACATACAATTGAATTTTCCCTTCTCTGTATGAGTTAATCTTCGTCCTCGCACGGCATAGGGCAACAGTTGTCATTTAATAAACTCACAACTAAATGACATTCTCTTTTTACATATATATACAGTGAGTCTCATTAATATTGGCGTTTTTCGCTCCACAAAAACTAAACGCTTGTTAAACCTAGTCCATTGTCCAAACATAGAAACTTTTTTTTGCTATTTTGTACTACTGAGGAATACATATTAATATAAATAAAAAAGAAAAACAAACAAAACATTATTCCAGTAAGCAAGAAAATTAAATAACTTCAACTACTCAAAAAACATAGCGCCATTAATATTGCGTTTTTTTCATATAAGGGAGGATACGAAGATAAAAAACCGCATATTATTCAAAATTAATATTCGATGGGCTATCCTTTTTGCTTAATAACGTCTATTAAACGTTTTAACATATGTTGCATAATTTTTCTTGTGTAGGAAACAGAGATCTTAACCCTATTCTTCTTGCAGTCTATTTTTCAGATCATGGACGGCGAAGATTAAGTGTTTTCGCAAATGGCGGTCCAAATCATCCCATATATTTTCGATGGGGTTCATGCCTGGTAATTGGGCAACAGGATGAACCACTTTGAAACAATTATATAAGAACCATTCTTCTATTAAGCTCGCCTTAGGCTTGAGATCGTTTGTTTGTCCGCAGTTGCTTTCAAATTTTCCTTCCATATCCTTAAAAACCGTCGTTGCTTACAATGCCATCCAGAAACAGCAATTTTCGAACACCATTGGCCCAATCCGTACTAAACATGGTACTGGAATGGTAGACTAGAATTTCCCGGGAAAAACGCGCAATTCTTAATGGAATGACGTTGCATTTGTTCTCAGCAGGAAAAATGAATTTAGAAAAGTCTTCTCTCTGTCTTAGCTTCCTGTTACGTTCTTGAATCAACGACTTACGACGAGTATACCAATGGTCATGTTATAGTTTGGTATGCATTGGGCCAGTGGAGTCGAATATTGAAGGAAAATTTGAAAGAAACTACAGACAAACTTATTATTTTGCAAATATTCAAATTCTACCAAGGCAACGATCTCAAGCCCCCCTTAATTCAAGCATGGTTCTTATATAATTGTTCCAAAGTGGTTCATCCTCTTGCCCAATTACCAGGCATGAACCCCATCAAAAATATATGAGATGATTTGGACCGCCATGTGCGAAAACACTTCATCTTTGCGGTCCATGATCTGAAAAATAGACTGCAAAAAGAATGGAGTTAAGACCTCTGCTTCCTACACAAGAAAACTGATGCAACATATGCTAAAACATTTAACAGACGTTATTAAGCAAAAAAGATACCTCATCGAATATTAATTTTGAATAATATGCTGTTTTTTATCTTTGTATCCTCCCTTATATGAAAAAAACGCAATATTAATGACGCTATGTTTTTTGAGTTGTTGTACGTATTTAAATTTCTTGTCTATTGGAATAACGTTTTGTTTGTTTGTTTTTTTTTTTTTTTCTGTATTTTAATATGTATTCCATAGTGGTACAAAATAGTAAAAACATTTTTTATGTGTGGACAAAGGACTAAATTTAACAAGCGGTTACTTTTTATGAAGCGAAAAAAACCCAATATTAATGAGACTCACTGTACGTGTGCATTATTTTTAAATGCCGTACTATTTTCAAACTTTTTAATTCCTTTCACTTGGACAATGCAATTAATAGATTTTCATATAATTCAGCGCACACAAAGCATACTCTTTTACACTTGGCTTGTCATTCTGTTAATAAGTTACAGGAAAGTACATTTCGGATTCCGTGCTACGAGTGTTAAATATTACAAATTACTGCGAAGATCATTTCACAATAATCAACAGACTCTTAATACCATATGCTGGTATTAGTCTTGCTTTCGAACAAGTGAAAATATTTTACAGAGACTTCATATAATATTAACCGGCATAGCCCGGCATAGGCGGCTATGAATTTATTATTCGCGAAATCAAATTTCGACATGGTTTAGTCACTACACTTAGCCGTAGCTGTAATGGGAGCTCAGTCGGTAGAAGCCATAACACTTATGGATCGGACACATATCAACTAGATTACGGCCTCTCTCTCCCTGTCGAGTTCTAGTGTCCCTTTCTAGTTCTTTTTCACCAGAGATTAGCCATAACAAAAATAAAAAGAAAAAACAACAAAGAAAAGAAAAAAGTAAAATTTCTCACTCGATTCACTCTCACTCTTGGGTAGGCGTGGCTGATTTTTCCTGTTTTTGTAGAATAGAAATGGAAAATTATATCGTGACCTTGAGTACGTTTACCATACCAGTTAACTAAGAGATGGGCAGACAGTCTGACAAACATATGTAGAACGATTCACATTTGATACGGATTAATAATATGTACACTTTAGAGACTCGTTGAAATTTCTCTTTGGGTGCCGCAAACGTTTTGACAAAGGAATAAAATTGCAATATTCTGTAATATTGAATTTTAAAATTTTTGTACAGGTGCAGCGGGCCAACTATAGAATATAAATGTAAATTTTTATCGTTGTATGTGTTGTTGTTTTTAAGTAACGAAAAAAAAAGCAAATGTTTTTCCATTTTTGACAACACAGGTGCTCTCAATTTACGTGGTGTTGTAGCCGCGTCTTTTGACCGATTTGACGCATTTTCAATACAAACATGCGCGCAAGGACCTCCATTGTTTTTGTTAAATTCGAGGCAGATAGCTTCGTTTTTTCGATCAGGATAATGCTTACCACCGACATTGCACAGACGGACAGACGGACATTCTCAAATTGATTCAAGTTTTGGTACTGATCAAGAAAGGGGGTGGTGGGAGGGAAGAGTGAAAATCTTGCGACTACATGCATACTTTGTGAACACCCAAACCTTTTTCCTAGTTCAAAGACTGTGTTTTGATTGTGTTTTTGTTTCTGGAGCGAATGCAAGGATGTATCCAAGTTTCATCTAAAGCAATTAATTGTCGCCAAAATTCTGATTGATTAGAATAGTTTACGTATGTAAAGTTAAGCGTGCGGTTCACGCTGAAACAACCCGCTGTGACAACGGACATCGTGATATTAACCCATGAGAGCAGACACACGCATTAAATCACTCTCACATCGACCCTATATCTGTGTAATGTCTACGGTAAAGATTCTCTTGATAGCAAGAATGAGATTAACCGCTTCAAGCTTGGCAAGCACATTGGTAGTTCTTCCAAGCAGTTTTGTGTTGAAAATGGGTGAAATGCGTACAAAGACACATGCTTGTACTACGACATAAGTTAATGAAACCTCCATTTTCCTAAATTTATGGTATACACTAAAACCGATGGAGCAGAAAAAATTTCTTAGGGCTTTTAGAAAAATCACCTAAATCCATCCATCCGCAATATTGTAGAACACAAAAAATTCATATCTCTGTCAAAATGTGTGCATGAAAGGCAGCAGCTTCATAGAATCCTTTTCATATTTTTCAAAAATACACATATACTTACCAACTTATGCGAATGTTATTACTAAAAAATAGGACATTTTTTCGGGCTTTTACACTAGTGTTCAGTCTTAAGACTGCCTACGACGGCATATATATATATATATATATATATATGTGCCTTTAAAATATAAAAGTTTATGGTTCAAGGATAGAAAGCGTTCTTCGCTTACTCAAAAATAAGTTGCTTATCGCAGAAAACAAACAAGTAAAAACACTATAGTGGGTCGCGACTTACCATTAGATACCCTACACCACTTTGCTTAATGCAGTTACTTATGTAACGACTTTTCAAAATAAGGCGTTATAGGGGAAATTGATCGAAAAAGTGGTCTGATCCGAACCATTTCGGGTAGCGTTCGTGGTTAAGTTAAAACACACTGTGTAACAAATTTTACAAAAATATCTCAAAAATTTTGATCTGTAGCTTGAATACAAATTTACATGCAATTGTGCCTATTACATACACCCGCATTAACTTAATATATTCTGTAACATAAATGGTGTAGAGTACCAAAGCTTTCATCAAAATATTTCAAAAATTGCGACCTGTAAATTGAAGACGAGAAAACAAGGCAGACAAATGGATAGACAAGCTTAGATCGGTATAATAAAAGGTAGATCTGTCCCAAGCTCTTCTGGGTGCTGCACACAAGCTTACTATATATAACCTTGTACAACGCGTAGTAGGATATAAAAAATACCATCATTTCTTTGATAGCTTTCACCAACTGAGAGAGAGTTCTTTTTTATTTCTTATACATTAAGAGATTAATATTAACTGTAGGTTCTTTCTTGATTTTTAAGCAACATATGTTTACATCCTTTAGAGCGTGTACTTAACTAAAAGCAAAGCGAAGTTTTCCAGTCATAGTCGGCAGTTTTATGTAGCCCGCTTCCGTTATTAAAAAAAATCAATTTGCTCCAGCTTGTTGTTCGGTGGCTGATACTAAATTTTGAAAAAAAAAAAAAAAAACAAAGTAAAAATAAGTTTAGATGCCATTTGGATCTGATGAGCTTCTTTGCAATCAATCGTAAAGTTGTTCAATTCCATCCATTTATGCTCAGAAGTAATGCTTAATCTCTGAACGCGACGGCAACTGATAAATTCAATTCATCAATAACGCCGTTCTCTACTAAATTTCCCACTAATTTTTGTCTCGAGTTGTGGAGCATGGGTGAAAAAGTCAACCTCTTGTCACTTTCTAGTCATAAACTGAAACTTTTCGCACCTATCGTCACCGGGTCATAGTTTTCAGCTCCTTTCGCTTCCATGCCTTAGTAGCTCGGTGCCATTATTTCTATAGTCGATTTTTTCATTGATTATCGCAATCATAACTTAACGCGTGCTCCATACGATTTGTAATAAGTAATTTTCAAGCTTTCTGTGATTTAACAAAAAACCAGAAAAAATGATGGAACCTCGAAGAAAATCAACTAACTAAGAGACGTCTCCATCAAGAGATTCCACCATTTTGCGCTACACTTATTCTTCGTTGGCTTAAAATAAAAAATTATTGCTCGGGAAGGTATACGCATCTTAGAGTATAGAACTTGAAATCATTTCCTTTGAGTAAAGCAAACTTAACAAGTTTACAGAGTTTATTGAGGCTTCGAAATAGCTTTCAATAAAATGGAGATATTTCAACACAGATATTCTCGTAGGACGGATTGTTTAAAAATTTTACAAAATTCGTTTTAAGAAAATCATCCCAAGCTAAGCTAATGTTGATTTGTGTGTGTAATTTAATAGAAAACAATAACAAACTAAATGTTAAATTTCATAAAATTATCTTAAAAACAGTAATCTGCACTAATTTGTTCTTTCTCTTTCTTTCTTTCTCTCTTCTCTCTCTCTCTCTCTCTCGCTCTATCTATCTTTCTACATATTTGTGATCAAAAGAAATCTCCGAAGAGATAATTAGTGATAACGCAGGTAGAAATTAACGTAATTCAAAAAGTGTGTATTTGCAATGTTCAATAGAGAAAATTGCTCTAGCGACGACCATATGCATATATGGCTTAAGACCTTCGTATAATATCGAATAGTGTGGTTACACTAAATCGAAATCCCAGCATATATGATATTTTTATTGCAATTTTACATAAATATTCGAATATTAAATGAATCAATGAATATTTTTATTGATTTTTTTTTTTCTTTTATATATACTTACGTGTTTTAAATTTGATATAATTTTTTTATAACATACAATATAATGATTGTGCTTTCTTTTGATTAACTCGCGAATGTATGATATATTAAAATTGACAGTTTAGTGTCTAATCGAGGTTAACAAAACAAATAAACTGTAGATGAGTTTATATTTACGCTATTGCTAGCATAAAAACACTTGTTGTTGGCTGCATAAATAATATGTAAAATGTTAACGAGAGGAAAAAATTCACTTATAAAATTTTTTAATTCAATTTTTTTAATTAAAAATTTTAATATTCACTCGCGAGATTAATTAAATTCGTAATTTTAGTTTTTTTTCTTCCACTCAGTAATAAATATTCAAGACAGATATTTCAAAGAGTAATAGGTAATGTGGCGAGATTATCCGCAATGAGCGACCGTTAGCAGCGACAACATAAGCACGAGTAGCACAAGTAACAATAATTTTAAATTTTTAGAAAACCGTTATGGTAATGTTATTGCAAGAATGATAAATGTTACTTCCTACTCTAATAGCTATGTTATTAGCAGCAGCACTTGTAGTTAAAAAATGTTGTTTCATTTCTCTTTGATAATAAATATATCACCAATACACTATGTCAAATTTTGGCTCTTTTTACCGTTATCGCCCTTTTCCTACTCTTTCTGTTAAATTAAAATTCGACGAGTTTTTTCGTTAAACACATAATACCCCTTCGTTTTGAACAACTTTAAGCGAACTTATAAGGGGTTACGTTACATATGTGCTTCGAAAAGAGGGAAAGCTTTTGTCTAATCTTATGTATAAGTTTATTCAACTTTTCTAGAAAAAGCTTGAAAATTCAAAAGGGAAAGCTACATTAAAAATTCTTCTCAAAACACACACACGCGCACACACACACACGCTTGATACACAAATAAGCCAAAGACAAGATATTTTCGTAAAAAAATCTCAAGCTCAAGTTTATTTATTACAGCATCCCGGCAAAAGTCGCGTACACGTAACATCTCTAAGATTATATTCATCTCTAAGAATATATTCGTACCTCTCAAAAGACAGATCAACTTTACTCGCATCAATTGCCGGTATTTGGAAATAGCGTCCTGATCTTTTATGGCTTGCAGGCACAAAAAAGATTTAATATACGCGTATATAAGAATATTCTAGTTTCCGATATTTAATGTGCTCATTCTTTCCATGGTTGCCCGAATCTTCCAAGTTTGTAGCTGGTCAACAGAATGGACATGCACAGAAAATTAAAAATTGTTCGACTTTTATTTAATTGAAACAAAGAGAACCAAAAATGCTAAAAAAGATAATTCGTATTGGAAAATTATTAAAGGGACGATGACGGCAGGTATACGTAATGTAAACAAACTCGAATGAAACGGAAACCAAACAATTTTTTTTCCTAAAAATTCACCTGTACTTCATGTTAGCAAATACAACAACCGTTCTCTAAGAGTAGTTTCTAATTTTATTTCATTCCATTCTGCAAGCATATACCAAAAGCCTTCAATGCCCTCTGCAATATATGCCCTCGCGAACACATTGAAAAATCAAATCAAAAGCTACGCACTCCTTCGCTATTATCACTTTTGTTTACCACAAAGTTTATTAGAGGAATATGTTTGGTTGTTGTATGTATTTTGATCATACATTTTCTATAGCTTTCTCCCATCTTTGTGGCAGCATGGCGATACCGTGTCGTCCCATTTTCGCACTTCTTCAGAATTTTGAAACCGCATGCCAGCCAAGCCATGCCGCATCGATCTGGACGAGTGGAAATCAAAAGGTGCTATGTCTAGTGAGTATGCTGGATGCGGCAGAACTTTCCGTTCAAGCTGCAACAGTGTGTCCTTGAAAACTCTTATAAGGTATGGTCGAGCGTTGTCACGCAAAAGGATGGCTTTGCGTTCAATTTGTTCAACTGATGTCGACAGACATCTGCAGTAACAGTTCATTCGGTTTTAGCAGCTCGCAATATACTACTACGCCTTGTTGATTCCACAGTAAGCACAACAAAACTTTATGCACATGAATATTCCCCCCCGGTTCTCCTGGACTAAGCCATGACTTTTTGCGGTTGGGATCGTGGTAATCGATCCACTTTTCATCGTCAGTCAAGATATGCCACGGAAAACTCTTCTTTTTTTTTGCCTGGCAAACGATAAGTTCGTGATATTGAAGCGGTTCGGAATAAAATATTCACCAATAGATGTCGCTGATCAAAATACATTACAGCATCAATTATAAAGTGTTTCCACATACACAAGCATACGCATACTTACCTTGCTTTCTAACTCGAACGTTCGTTTAGCTTTCACTATATTAAAGGAATGTGTGTAGGCAGACAAACACTTGATATATTGATGTAGCATCAAATATATTTCTTTTCATTACATACATCATTTTGCATCCAAACTTTCCAAGTTCAATATTTATGTGACATTTCAATGTAAATGTCAGCCTACAAAGCATACATTTCCTACATACATTCTTATAAAGATAATTTCCCTAACTTTTATAATCTGTTAAACTCATTTCTTCGAAATAATTCATAAGACCGCATAAAGCGGAACTTTCTTCATTCATATATGCTTCTAACAGATACGAAGAAACCACAGTTTCAGTCATTTCCTACATAGCAATGGTACTGTTTATGCCATATCTTAGAAATCGGTAAACATAAAACAGCATAATGTCTTTTATGCCCTACACTACAAGGTTATATGAAATTTGTGCGGATGTATGCAACACAGGGAAAGATTTGAGATAAACCCGTTATTTATTATACGAATCGCCTTAGAACCACTTACTGAATCGATCTAAGCTCGTCTATCCGTCTGTGTGTCTGTCTTGTTTTCTCATGTTCAATCTAAAAGTCGCGAATTTTTTATGAATTCTGGTACGCTAACATATTTTGATCCAAGAACGAACGCCATTGAAATTGCTTCGCAACCAAGCCCTTATTTTGAGAGAAACTCTTTATATAAATAAGTTTATTAATAAAAAAATAAACTAAAGTTGTGAGAAAATTATGTTCGCCTAGCGCCTAATTTTCCACAACCATCATTCGGATGGTCCTGCAACACCTACAAGCTATATGTTGTACAGCAGTCCAAAAATGGAAAACGTTGCTCAATATTCTACAACATTGAAATATAATTCTTTTGCCAAAACTTTTACAGAACCCAGAAAGAGACAACAAAAGCGATTTCTTTACCCTTGCTTGCTTAGGTCAAAACTGTCCTCTTCATAAGAGTGCCGTTACCAACTTTCTATTGACTCACTCTACATGTTTGTCTCATTCGCGTTGACTGAATAGTAATATTCGTGAATTGAATCAATCGTAGGCGCCATGACAGGCGACATGAATTCTTACATTATTTCTCGATTCAATATAATTTGTACATTAGCAATAGACGCGATAAAGATAGGTTAACTCCGATTTGAAAGACTGTCATATTATTACACTTGCTTTTATGTTATTTAGCCTAATGAAATAAATTCTTCTCTTCCCTTCTAGCCACAAGTCAGATCGTGTTTAAATTAAACGAAAATAGGCACAGTAGTTAGAGGAACGCCATAGCAGTGTTAAATCTCAAAAACCTAATTAACAATAGAGTCCAGTTCGTCCGTATTTAAGTGGGAAGGTCTTTCGGTACTTCCCTATCCTCCGCGATGATTATGAATTTAAATACATTCTATTGTATATTATGTAAGATATTAATAAAAATTTAAGATTCCACAAAAGCGCAGTGTTTTTTTAACTGTTTTGTTTTAATGTATTATTACGGAATTACAACGACCAGAAAGTTGTGTTCGTTAAAGACAATTACAACGCAAACATCTACTCTAATTTAAAAAAAAAAAAAAAAAAAAAAAAGGAAAAGCGGACTAATCTGCATTTGTTGTAAACGAACCATTTTATAAAAAATGTTGGTGTAATTTAAAATTAATCGGAATCGAATAGTGATCTCTTTTTATTTATACGATGGCTATATAATAATGAATTAAGGTTATTTACGTCTGACAAACATTTTGCAAAATTTTAAGTCGCACCTACAAAAATAAATTCTTATAAGAGACAAGATAAATTCCTAATTCTTATATCGTTATTTATTAAATAGTTTTGTTAGTGAAACTTTAATTAGTTTATTAATTAATGTTCACAAAAAGATGAATCCCTCTTTTCTCCTCCTTTCAATTGAAACAAGTCAAATTTTATTCTGTGGATTCTCTCTAGACCAACTTTGATCGTTTCTTTGCGATGGCATCTTCGACTGCGCGCAACTGCTTCAAAAGCTCTTCTCGTCGCGACTTCTTGGACTCCTTCTCGGCCAAAGATGAATGTGTGGGTGATGATGCCGAAAGAGCTGAGACCCCCACAGTCGCGGGCTTTTTAATTTCAATGGAAATAGGAGATCTTTTCTTCGGGGGATCAACTGAAATGAAAAAAAAAATTGTTCAGCATTCGGAGCGGTCTACAAATTTATACGAACTTTTTTTAGCGCTTTTACGGTCACTAACAAACTTTTCCTGAACTCTTGAGCGTTTAGGAGGAGTATGATCTCGTGACCGCGATGTGCTTTCCGAAGATGTCGAGCCCGAATCGGAATCCGAATCAGATGCGCTCGTGTCCGATGATACTGTCATATAAAAAACCACTTACTACAGAAAATTCGAAGAGAATTTAATAAATTCATACCTGTATCAGATGAACTGGAAGTGTGACGACGTTTTCCTTTTAATTTATCATTTATTGATTTTTTTAACACAGGAGAATTTCGCTTGCGTTTATGCATGGGACTGTACGCTTTATTATAAATTGGAGATGGTGTCACATTCGCTCTTCGCCTTGAAATTGGAGATATACGGGGACCTTTTGAATAATAATTGATATTAGTAATCGGAAAACTCACTAAACCTTTTACATATTTAATAAAATATAGCAAAAATATACATTAATATATTTTTTACTGTTTTTGTACCTTTTTGCAATATTTGCTTTTTATCAATAACAATATTGCCCAACGATTCCATTTTATCTGTTTCACATGGTGCTTGCATTTTCAATTGCATAAAAGAGTTTACACATATACATGCATACACAACGGATATATTACTAATCATAGTCGTTTAAAACTTACTTAATGAACGCCGAGATCTCCTTGGGGGCGAAATAGGTGATCTTCCACTTCTTGTACCATGACGACGTGTTAGGGTTGGAGATTTGTGAGATCCACTATTGTAACGTCGCCTATGATGATCTGGTGGACTTATCGAGCGGCTCGATTCAGAGCTCGAGTCTGATTGAGTACTAGTTGAGCTAGAATACGAAGAGTTGCTACTATAGCTGCGTTTATCACGACGTCTCTTTTCTCCCCGATCTCGAGATCCACCCCTTCCGCCTGGTGATTTCGAGCGCATCCAAGGATCACTCCACTCATCTCCACGACCTGCTAGTTCTACACGTTGAACGATCACTTCCCGAGTTGGTCGCACCCGTCGTTCGTCCTCATATTGTGGCATTCGGTGAGCTGGAAGTTCTCTGTAACGACTTGAACGTCCGTATGGGTCTACTTCGTCATAATGGGATATGGCGGGGTGAACACGTCCATAGCGGTCTGGTGGGCTATACATAGCATTAGGAGCTTCTTGATACATCGCATGCCGTACATTCTATAAAATCAACACAAAATAGGAAAACATTAGCCAAATTGATTACATGAGGCCACTTAGTTCTGCTTACGTCTGCGGGAGACATTCGTTCTTTCAAATAATAAGGGTCCTTTTCCAATTCGTCTGGTGAAAGAGTAAGATTCATTTTTTTATCTTCAAAGTCCATGTCCTGTTCCTTTCGCTTGCTGGCCTTACGCATCATTTCTTTAGCAGTACGCAAACCCCGTTCCCATGCACTTTCTACTACAACCGGACTATCAACATTTAGCGACCTCGTTTCATGATGTGGAACGTAAACAGCCGCAGGATGATGAACAGTCACGGGGCGGTGATGTATAGGAGGGCGCTCAGGGCGATAGTCATGATAATCTGTAGCATGATGGGGATAACCAGACGATCTTGGTGCCATTGCTGCGGCGTTGCCGGGTGGCAATGGAATAGGTCTAACCAAATCGAACATGGTATAATTTCCTTTATCAGTTACACCTGGGTGCAAAAAACGGCAACTCATACCCCAGGTACATTGTCCGCGCGTGTAAAATCGGCACACAGGTTTGGGTTCAGTTTCTTCGGGTCGCTTCTCGTCTTCGTCCGAAACTTCACCTTCTTCCAGCTCTTCTCCCTCTTCAAGTTCAGAATTTTTCTGAGTATTGTTTGTCGTTTGCGTTCTCTCCCCATCGCCATCTTTATTTGGGACATGTTTCTCGGCCTCCTCCTTATTTCCATCTTGGCATTCGCCCTCTTCCGCTTCGAAATCAAGTGCGTCTTCGTCATGGGTCTTAACTAAATCTTCCAAAGATTCTCCAACTTCACCATTAGCGTTGGTCCCATTCTCTTCATTTTCACAATTTTCATCCAAATCCTGAGAAATATAAAATGCATAAAAACTTCTTGAAAAGACTTTCCCCCATACATTCGCTTAAAACACATAAAAACGTGCAATTAACATAAAACGGCAATACAATTCACCCGACACTTTCAGGTTACCTATTCCATTATGAATTCTAAAAAGACATATTGTCCTTTTAGACATGGGAGGCTTAAAAAATATGTTGGCCTATTTAAAAAAAAAAAAAACATTAATTTGTGATTTCGCGTAACCCTTCGGAAATCTGGGTTTTGATTGGGGCCCCCTGTGCTCTCGCTTCTGTATAACTTTATAGTGAGCAAAATTGTACATCAAGTCTATTCGAAAACTATATATTACCAAGAAAATACAAAGAACGGTGTGGCAACGCTTTCGTTGACAAACACAACTTCAAATAATATATAATAATTCGATGTCCGATGACAATGCAATGAGGAACATTTAATATGCATAAGGCGACACGGCTCACGTGAAAATGACATCTTTACATATACATGAGTAAACGCAACCACCATTGCAACCCCGTTCATCATAGACCAGTAAAAAATGGAAAAATTTTTATTATATTTACGGAAAAAGGATTAAAAGCATAATAAGAATACTTGCGTACATGTTACGTTCACCATAACATATAAATACCCTACTCCGAAAACTACTCACTTTCAGTTGATTTTTTCTTTGCTCCAGCTTCTGTCGTAGATCCGCTATTGGAATATTTCCAGGAACAGTATCCTCTACAGGGGAATTCAATATTTGTTGCTCATTCTCACGATCATTCGTTTTTTGCGTAATATCACCGGAACCGTCGTCATCTATTGATTGCTTACTATTGTTGCGTTTTTCACTTTCCAAGTCGCTAACGTCACTTAAATCCTCATGACTCATGTGTAGTCCTTCCGTGATTTGCGGCTGTTCTATGCTGTTACTTCGACTTCGATTAGAAGATGAGTGAGAATCTCTCGAGCTGTACGGTGATTTGGCGGCCGGTGATGTTAGTGTGTGTCTCTCCTTCATATTGCCTCTTTCGCTTCCACTGCTAATAGATGCTGAACCTCTTTTTGCAAGTCCATCGCTGATGGCAGACTTGGCTTCGTCATCGTCGTCATTGTCACTCGATGATGATGATGATGACGAATCAGATTCAGATTTCGATCGCGACCGAACTGAACCCGCTGAAACCGACCGCCGCGAATGCCGTCCCTCGGTGCTGCTCAATGGGCTAGCGGTGGAATTTATGATGGGGCTCTTAGGACCATAATCCCTTCCATCATTAATGGGGGAAGATTGCCCTGACTTTTGCGAGTAGTTCGAAGATGAATTTGAAGCAGACGATCCCGGTCGAGACTCTTCAGAATCCATGACGCACCTCCTTACGTTTGGTTTATATATCAGACTTTGGTCGACTATCAAGAAATCCTGATGAAAAAAAATGTTTACATTACTATTAATTGCTACTGTTTCATTATTATCTCTAAAACATAAAACAACTTTTGGACATCGATTTATAATCGACGACTAAAGAGTGAGCATCGCAAACATTTTAAATTACAAAAACATTAAACTTTTTGTTTTAAGCCTTTAGTTTTTATTTAATGTTGCGAAGTATTGGGATGAGGTTTTGTAGAACGTCGACTTTAGATTACATTTTACTTCGTTAACGATATAAGGGTGCATACCAAACTTACACCGATATAAAGTTCACGTAAAGTTTTTAAGATGAGTGCTGGTCTTTTGTAATTCCATTATACCAAGTGTCCAAAAACTGAAATGCAATAAAGGAAAATTGTGAACCGATCCAAACCTGGTTTACCAACAAAAAATTTTCTAATAAATAACCAATATGTGGTATTTTTAAATTTGCTAAAGATTTGATACAAAATAAATAACGTTTTAATAAATTAAAGCAAACTATAATTTAGTCATCTAAAATTTCGTAGGCATATCAAATCATACGGACGGGAGTATTAACTATTTGGAAAATTACACTGTTGAAGAAAAATGTATAATTCGTGATCTATAAATTTATTGAATAGACCACATACTAAATAACCAGATTTGCGGGCTTATAGTAGCGAATGAAATTACTTTCCCTATAAGAAATTTAATAAATTATGAATGTTATGCCCCACAATATTTTTACAACCTACCGATCACTTTTCACGATCAGAAGCATTAATGTGCAAATGCCGTGACGAACATTATTCACATATCCGTCATTTTGTAATCATTTTGCGACAAATTTATTCGATTACTTTTGTTAAAATTTATGAAACTAAGATTTTGCGTGTGTTATGGATTTTTCTGGATATGAATTCATATAATCTTACCTTCATTTGTCTACAAATATTGCCAGTGATCTTCTTTTAGAGTTTTTTTTTTCGAACACAAATACAACATAAAAAAACTACATTATTTAACTGAGGTAAACGCGATTTTTAAGACAATTTCGAACATTTTCTTTTGCTTTTTTTTTTACACTTTTATAATACATATACACCACTGTACTGTCTTTATTGTGTTTGTATTGCATTGCAATCACGTTTTAACTTTTATATTTTAATTTTTACAAGTCTTTTAAATACTTTTTCCTTTTTTATGACGTGGAAAAGGATTAGAGATTTCTTTATATATATATAGGTATGATCGGATAGATAGTGGCTGTATGTTGATGATCGGCGCTGAGTCTTACCTGCGGAAAGATAACGAAGATACCGGGGAGACACCACAAATTAGTGAAAACGAGGAAAAGTATGTGTGGTAGGCAAAATTTCCATGTTCAAGCAAAATATTCCATCGGTGTTTATAATTTGTTTTCCTATTTTCCACAGTAACACGTAAACATTAACAGCAATTAATTATATAAAAAATTGTCCACGAATTTCTTTATGAAAAACTTTGATTGTCGCAAATAAAATGATGCTGTTTCAGACGAAATTTATTATGAGAACAATGTTCGAAAAATGGCTGTTTTTCGAAAACTATGTATCAGGGATGTAACAAGACGCTAAATAGAAACAACAGACAAGGCAAGTGACGCAAGGCAACATAACAACATATTTCTATATAAGGAAAACAATGTGAATATAGCAATATGACAGCTGCTTTTGATGTTTAAAGAACTAAAAAATATCATTCCTACTATTTATAAACATTTCTATACGCCGGTAGTACGAATTCGAAACTTGAAAATTTGGAAAATGTAAGGATATTTTTTAATCTTAATTTTTTTATGGTTTTCTATTGAAGTTTTTTCCACTTCTTTTTTTTTGCCTTTCTCTGATCTTTTATTTATTTATTTATTTATTCATAGCACAATATACAATTCACATGCATTTCAAGGGCCAATTCAAGTGTATTATACTGAAGAACAGTGTACACAATAAGAGTGGATAAGTAGTAATTGAATTCATAAATTAAAATTACAGTACAAATTTTTACTGCAATTACATAAATGACGATATAAACAGGAGATTTGAATGTTCCACACCTTCGATTAAGTTATAGCTTATTATGCCTAAACCTAGACATTTTACAAACTACAAATTTGATGATCTTTTCAGTTCAATATTTAATCCCTTAGTCCGCCTTGCAAATATCTCACGTTCTACTTTTCAGTGTTGCTTTATTTTGTATTTGTTTCTTTAATATATAGCCTTTTCTAAAGCACAATCTCTAATTATATGTTCCTGCCAGACGACATGAAACCGGTCATGTCATGTTATTGCCCTTTTTTGTATTCTAATATTTAAGCATAAAATTGGAGACTATTAAAAGCATATTGCATTTGTGCAGATCAATGAGTATTTTGATTGTAACAATAAAGCATAGGTGAACGGTGCAAGGGGTAAAAATTTTTAAAAATTAAATGAAAATAGAAAGAAAACGTGTACAGGAAATGGAAGCAAAAATATTTACAATATTCTTATGCAATTTCATAGAAAATAATTAAAAGTAAACCTATAATAAGAACATCATTTCCTTTATATTAGTCCATTTATCAGTCAATTCCATTAGATTGCTCAAACATCAAAATATTCACAATTCTACCTCGTTTTTTCTTTATGTATCATTTTATAGTTTTCGGAAGTTAACAAGTTCGAAGTTAACACCTGTTTTTTAGCGCAACATTACTATTCGGTATATTCTTGTCAAATTCGTTTCGGAATACGAAATTTGATACAATGTAATAAAAACGAACAAACACTGCTGTCGTGCTGAAATACTGTACAAATTGTTGCAGACACATTGCTGCCAGTGAATGTCACTATTTCATCTTAGGTATATTTGATTAAGGTTGACGTCCAAGCTTATTCTGCAAATAACATTACGAACGCCTACAAATACCATTACGAACGCGCTACTTTCTGTTAAATAACAGCACAAAGTGATGTCAAGTTTCTGGCCTTCTCACACGAATTACTGCTTGATAGTTCACAATAGTCTACATGCACTTCGTAAAGCGTTTGTTCGATTGTTATTTCGATAAATTAAAACTTAAAAAGTGTTAATTAATTGTTAAATCAATTAATAAAAAGTATTGAATACGTTTCACGGAATAACGCACAATAGACTGAGTATAAAAGCTTTAAAGCAAATCCTTTAATTTTATGAAAAAAATTCTAGTGAAAAATATATAAAAATTTCTTTGCGTTTCATAGTTTCTTTTAATGTATGTTTTCTCAGCGGGATGTTCTGGTGTAGAAAAAAATGCACTAGGCTAGTCCAAAAACAAGAAGTGTGAAAAGGATGTTTTCTGTTGAAAAAATCACCATTTAATTTAAAAGATTTACCAATAAGCAGCAACTAAAAGATGCTTTAAGCACTTGCACTATTAGCCCACTGAAAAAGTACAAGTTCGTAAAGTTTGCACATTAAAAGTAACATTACTAACAGGTATTAAAAATCGCTTAACTCGTGGACTTTCCATAAAACCGGATATTTACATGGGAATCCCCCATTATTTGCTAAATACATATAAATAAATAAATTGCTGACCATATTCTCCAATTTCAATTCGATATTTCTCCGTTCATATGGCGCGTTTTTGTTTCTCATTTAAAAATAAATTAATTTAAATCTCTTTGTTAAGTAAAGAGAGGAAGACTAGTGAATAAATAAACAAACCGTCAACCGTACTTTACTAAGACTCAAATAAAGAACTCTGTGTTCACATTGGACCTTTTTTACACATCTCAGCGAATTTTCATTTAGTTTGCTGAATAGAAGAAGAAGAATTCATCAACCCAAAATGCAAATTCGGCATAAAGTTTGCTCGACGACGGGAACTGCAAACTGCTCCCTTTATTTCTTATTAGTCCTTAAGTAGTGCGTCTTTGCCTTAAAATTTTCCCTTGCAGCTAAATTAACTTTCGAAATCAGTTTTATAGATCATGTCACTTGCGTCCACTTAATCTTAGATTGTTAGGTGGGAATGGATATATCTTATATTAGCTGGATCTGTTAACATCAATAATGTTATAATTAATTATGTAACGTGTCACAATTTTAATAATGTTATATATTTTTGGCAAAAAATCTCTTCTAGTTTTTTCGGTAAAAAACCTACAACTAAACGAGCGATTGGCATTAAGCTCTCTGTAATTTTTTTTTTTTTTTTTTTTTTTGCAATTGACTTCATAGCCCGTTCGTGCATTTGGAAATCTATTTTAAATGCATTTGCATTGTAGCATAACGTATGTGGCCATGGAAAAAGAAAAATTGCCACGAAATAATAAAACTAAATCTTAACCGTTTATTAAGTTTCTAGTTTTACAAAAGCACAAATTTTGTAGGTCAAATACATACAGATTTCATATGGATTTGGATATCTCGTTACTTCCTAGTTGAAATTATTTTCGTTAAATTGTACACGATTAGAATTCGAATTAAAGCTCAGTAGATTTAAACCTAAAAGACATTCACTCTAATTTTTTGCGTTTTGAGAGGGAAGGCTTGTCAAACACTTGTTTCATGCCTCCAGCACGTTCATTGTGAAATTTAATATTGTTCGCAGTTTCAGCAAACCATGGTGAATCGAACTTTGTAGTGTCTTGATCGACTAAATGGGTATATTTTGTGCGGCCACAGCGACCGAAATTCTTCACTTGCATCACTTTCGGTAGTATAGTTTTGTCAAAATGATCTTCAAGAGTGGCTTGAGCGAAGTCACGTTTCAATATATCGTTTTCTTCATCCAAGTAGAAAGCTCCCCTGTGATAGTATTTCTGCAAAAATTTATATTTGCCTTTCGTGGCCTTATTCGTAATGACACGAGGATTTTGACGTAGTTCCTGGCGTCGCTCTTCATCAGTAAGATTACGCAGACGATCAATTTCCAATTGTTCACGTTCCGCATTCTCTCTTTCTTCACGATCACGTTTCATGCGTTTCAGTTCGCGCAATTTCCATGCTTCATATTCCACTTCGTCGTTTTCATCATCGGTACAGACGTCATCTATACTTGGCTCGGCAGTTTCTGGCTTCGATTTTTCCAAATCTTTTTTAATACTGTCTTCTACTAAACGTAAGGTTTGTCTGCGCCTTTCTTTAGCAAGCCGCTTAGTTTCAATCTCTATTTCTTTCTGTCGTAACGTTTCACGCTCTTTTTCTTGAATGGTTGCCCGATCTTTCTTACGCACAAATAATGGTTTCAGGCGAGGTTCATTCTCTTCTTCGCTTTCAGTTTCCTCTTCATATTCTGAGCTTTCGGTGTCCGACGATTCCGATTGTTTTTCCTCTTCTTTTTGTAAGATTTCCTCTTCCTTCTGTTGCTGCAACATACGCTGTCTAAGCTTCAAGCGTTTTTGTTCGAGTTCAGTTTCACTTAATTCTGAATCCGTGTCTGATTCCGAGGCGAGGGTAATTTTATTGGTGACTCTCTCAATACTTTGCTGCTCCTCATTCTCATTCTTATTTTCTTCATTATCGTCTTCACTATCTGTTTCCAAAAGTTCTGGCTCGTGTATATGGCGATGACGTTCCATGCGTTCCTGTTCTAATACTTCAGCTTCAATTGGACGAGCTCTTAAACGGCGTAACCGTGGATCATCTATTTCTTCCACAGTGTCATCGTGATCGGATGGTTCTTTTCGAGTCGTCTCCTCTTTATCATGTCTACGATAACGTTTATCCTGTTGGGTAGCCGCCAATTGGCGGCGACGGCTATCTAGAAAGTCTTCTAAATCGCTTTCTTCGGAGCTGGAATTTTCTTTGGCATAATCTGGTCTTTTTCCTGATATGTAACGTTGGACCTTTACTTTTTCCATTGAAATTTCTCCTTTTTCATTACGCACAGGCACGGCACCTGCTGTGCTTTGTATGCCCATGGTTATTGTCGGGACAGCCATTGTCTAAGGTGATACTCTTAAATAGTTCCAAGTACTTCCCTAAATTTTAATAATTAAATTTTTTTTTATATGGAGTAACCACAGAATTTATATACGTTTTAAGGTATATTTTTTATGAACTGATGTGGACAACTGTTGGGCAGTAGTGTTGCCATTCAGTCTGACAGAAATGCAATAGAAGTATACTAGTGAAAAGTACTGATAAAAAACGTGACATTGCAAACAATTCAACTAAAAAAAAGGAATACGCAGAATGGACCATCACAAAATGCAAAAAATAATTTCGTCGTGAAAAATTTTGCAAATGGCGAACAATAATGTATAACAGTTCAAAAATTCGTTTATTAACAGTACTAAATTTAATCACGAACATCAAATTATGATAACAATTACTTACATGCTCAGGCCTTCTAACTATTTTTTTATTATTATATTATGATTAAAATCTATTTATGGTCGAAATCATGAAGAAGTCGTGTCTACATGTCTGGAATGAAATTCAAATTTGACGTATTGAATGCAACGAAGAGCACGCATAGAAATTTGCAGGCATTTATTTTTACTAGCACATTACGTATGAGATTTTATATATGTAACGAAACCAATAAAACAAAAAGAACATAAAATGCAAAAAGTAAAATCGATTTGTTTAAAATTTAAGAGCTGTTTTTCATATATTATTAGTGCGTTGCATTATTTCAAGTGATATCTTTGAATTTTTGGAAAAATGAATGAAAATGCATAATCGTTTCCGATGATAACATAAAACTAGATGATGAAGGTGAAGATTAGCAAAGCAATTTCTCGAATTCCAAAATTTTAAACAGTAAATAATGATAAGCCTAAAATATAGAGATAAGATATTTACGGAAGTTTCTGATGAGTAGCATGTACTTTATGTACTTTATTAGATTAAATATATACTTTTTGGATTGAATTAATAATGAAAGTAAACAAATATTCACATTTTATTAAGTTTTAATAGCGCTTGCTCGAGATTAAAATATTTGAGTCCAGCAGAGCTTTTGTTATTTGTTCATCCATGTATATAGTTGCTAACTTTTTCATCAAAGAAACCGGCAATTTGAATTTTTTGTCAGATTTTCAATTTTGTGTAGCTACGTAAATGATGCCACGCTTTTGGTTTGTGGATAAAAGCAGTCATGCCCATTATATGTTTGCATGTTTTCGAAAGTGAACCAAAGTTATTGTTATTATTAATTTAACCAGAAAATAAATTCTAAACCTAAGGGTAGTGTCGTTTTTTTGGAGGGCATGTGTCCTTTTTATTGGACTGCATTGCGTAGTTTAACGTCTCTGTTTTTACTGCTAACAGATGGCTCTAATACTAAACCAATAAAATGAACAAGAAAGACCGCAGATGCAAAATGTAGCTACTCACTATGAAGCATGTAGTTCGTTATTGTTTAAAATTATATTGACTACTAGTATGGTGTAAGCGGTTGATTCTTGTCGTAAAAGAGCTCTACTGGGTGGTGGTCAATTTGCCTTTCACTCTAGGTTAGTTGTCCTTATTCTCTAAATATGTAATTTTATTGAAATAATTTTCTCTCTTTTTCTTCTTCTTCTTCTTCTTCTACTCAGCAAACCAACAATCGAAAATATTGAAATAATCTAGCTTGGTAGGATACGATTAACCAATTATACATATTTCACATGTACACTTTGAAAAATTTTAAAATATTGCATTCGCAAAATACAATATTTTTAATTAACACTACTTTATCGACTGATTTTTGACATGAGACATTCTGAAAAATAGTATCTACGAAAAATGAAAGATCTAAGATCTTTCGCCAAAATCAAAAGAAAATAAATTCACTAAATTAATAACAGTTTTATTAATATTAATAAAATGAAATATGTACAAATATTACATATGTTCTTGTTTACATTTCAAAAGTAGAATCATATGCATTTTGTTTTTGCAAAGAACAATATATTTGTGTAATATAATAATATAAAAATAACAACATTATTATATAGTTATTTATATATATAATAATGGATGTTATCATGGAAGTGCTATCGGCTTTATTGACAGCTCTACCGCTATGGAAATTTACACCCACTACCATTGAGTTGTTAATCGGGACTCGTTGCCTACTCGGCAAAGGAGTTAAAAATGTTTACGAATTCGACATCTTTTTTGTCGATATTACTACATGTTACTACGAAAAGCTTTGTCAAGATTACGGTTTAGAAACGGTATGCGCATTACTTTCCACCCTTTTTAGCCAATTGTTTGCTTTGGTCAACTCTGTCAATAAAGTTCACCACATTATTTCATATTTGGCATCACTGTTTTCAATTAGTTATCGGTGTTCGTGGTGATTAACTGAAATTTTATTATACACATTTTTCACATAATTTGGGAAAGGCCGTGTGAAAATAGCATTACGTTTTTAAATTAAATAAATTGATATAAAATAAATAAAAATGAATCGGCCGAAACGTAGTATTGTTGGGGGCAATAAACCATTTGTTTCTGGCGGTGTTTATGTAAGTTTTTCAAGATTGCAGTTTTGTGAATTTCATTACATGTTGTAAATTAAGCAGAGCGAAAGTCTAGTATCGATTTAATTTTTCTAAATTAATTGCCTTAATGTACATATGTGTGTATAGACGTACGTATATATATTGCAGAGAAATTAACGTATTTTCATTTTATTTCTTTTACAATTTACAGCGAAAAAGTTTATGATTATAAAATAACAATTGTATTAAAAAAATCAATATCTTAGACTTTTTTTCAATAATCCTTAGAAGCGTTAATATCTATCTTAAGTCTGCAGTTGTTATAACCAAAGGGAGAGAATCAAAGACTATTTCCCGATTAAATTGGGAGTCTTTATAGCTCGCTTGGTTATAACAAAAAATCTTATTTGTTTCCATTGGATTTTACTGTAGGACTTTTTAGCGCTTTTGCTCGATTATTGGAAACTGTTCTATGTAAACATTTGCTTAAATTATTAGTTTTGTGTCTTATAGTTATGTACATTTTCATTTGGCTAAATACCTAAACGAATACTTAAGAGAAAGAAAAAAAACAAAAAATTTCACAAATTCATTATAAATTCTCTGAAGCATTTTATGTCATGCAGGGCAGTACCTCCCTTTATATATATAGTATGGACGTGAATTCGCCATTAGTTGAGGGAAGTGGAACTCATTTGGTGAAACATATTGGGTTGGGGGTGATTTCCGTGTACTCACCACGACAAAATGTTATTAGGATTCACCATTCTCTTTTTAAGACGTAGAATTAATATAATTCCAGTCCCAATAAAAAGTGAATAATTTAGTATTGTTGGTTCAATTGGGCAACTCGGCGTTAGGAAATGCTAAGGCGACGATAATATATATGCTCGGGATTTGATGCATGCATTATTGATTCAATTGTGATCATGTACGACAAATCTCTATATCATTTCCGCCAGCCAGAAAATTCCATCTCGGAGACAAACGTTTCAATTCACCTTCGTCAACAGTTATCTGATCAATATAAAATTCGGTTCAAATAATTGTTCGGGCCATGTTAAAGGACAATTAACGTAATTAACGAAGTTAAGAGGACATTTTATTCTGCTTGTTTGACGAAATTAAAAATATATATATAAAAGTCTACAGCGTGCAATGTCCTTGTCAGCAGACGCTCCATTCCGTTCCATACTTGACTTTTTTATGAACGAATTCATCTGCATTAGGTAAATAGATTTATGCAGCTAATCTTGTGAGTCATTAAAATTATAACAGTCAATAACTTTACGAGATTATAAAAGAAAAAAAGTAAAGACTAAAGATTATATTTATGTGGAAAACAAAACATGAAAAAACTTCTTTATCCCTCAGACTTTGTATCCAGAATATATTTTGTACAGAACTTTATACAAAGTCTAGTACAATCTAGGGAATAAAGAATTTAATAATTTGGATGACATAAGAGAAGTGATATTTGTGTCCGCGTTATTACAAGATAATGCGAAAGAGTATATTACGTTTGGGTATTGGCTATATAGATGTTCATAGCTATTCCTAAACTAAGGTTTTTGTACCGCTAAAATGTAACCAATACCTGCTGTGCATGCGAATTCAGCCAACTACAGCTCTTTTTGGATACGAATCATCGCACCTAGTACGATAAGAAAGCATGAGTTTGCAAAGTTTTGGTAATTTCTTATTAGCCCATATTAGTATAAGTATAAAAAGTCATACTGAAAAGTATTTTCTGATAATAATAAAATGAACTGTCAATTTTGATATAATCTCAGCATCAAAACCAGACTTATCCCAGCATGCCTACGTTAAGGCAGCAGCAATTGCAACAACAAATATCACCGCAACAAGCGCAGACTATCAAGGCTCAACTAAATGCTTCCCCAACGCAGCCACATGCTCAATCGCAACTGATGATTCATAAGCCTACAAACATTGAACCGGCAACACCAACAAGAACTCAACAACCGGTTGGGCAACATGAGGCCGCCATACAACATGATATAGCTTCGCAAAGTGCAGTCGCCGGAGATGATAAAGGAAATAATTTCTGTGTGGATCCCGGCATGGTTGATGAAAACGGAAAAATCAGATTTAAGAGACTTTTTTTAACCCGCAAGAAAGCTTCAGGTAAATGCTTAACTGATTGGACTGGACAGCACGAGATCAAATTTGAAGAAAAAGGCATACCTGCAATGCATCCCAATCAATGGGATTCAAGTTCGAAATCACTACTGAACCTTTTAAACTTCTTAATATACATTCGAACACGTTGTTGTTTACTTAGGGCTGAGGTTCACTTCAGCCTTACCTGCACTCAAAAATTTACAAACTTGTTACGATAATATATGTAGCGAATTTTAAATAAGAACTAAAATAGAAACGTGTGCAAGTAAAAATGTCCGAGTTATGCGTAAAATACAATCAAAATCTGCTTTTGGATCCTCGGTTTATTAACTGCTCGAAAAGAGAAGATTTCAAAATTTCATTTCTTTTCAAAAAAAATTTTTTTTTTTTAATAAACATTACTTTTGGACTTGCCTTTCAGTTCGCGCTAAGGAGAAACGTGTTCTTCAAAATCGTCGATTGCGTAAAACGATTATACCGAAGAATGCCTTGATGGCTTTGAATGAAGTCAAGGGCATTACTATTGGTGAATTTACAATTACGAATAATCCGAACGGAGGTTTTGTCACTGTGGTGACTGTTAACGGTAATCAGTATGAAGGACGTGGTAATTCGAAAATGGCCGCAAAGAATAATGCCTGCGAAAAGGCTTTGCGTGACTACATAATAGCTAAAATGCGTCAAAATCCGCGATCAACGAAACATAGTGGAAATATGAGCACTACATCTTCGTTATGTAATGAACCAATGGACGCTAACGATGCAAATGAAAGCAATGAAAAAGTTGATGGTCAAAATAAAGAAATCGACCCTGTTGACGACGTGCCCATGGTAAATTTGGCGTCATTTGCTTTATATAAGTTGTTCTCCGAGTGGGAAAGCGAAGGCTTTGTTATACCCGAAATGCATCCATCGCAAGGTAACACGAGTGACAATGAAGGAAGTGTGGTGGTAAAAGAACCAAAGAAGGCTCCTATACGTAATGAATTGCCCACCAATTGGGAATCTATGCACCCGGCTTCATTGCTATGTGTGGTAAGCATTAGAAGTTTTAAATATTTCCGATACAATCTGTTCTATATATCCTTCATTATAAGATGAGACCGGGCATTACTTACACTGAAAAAGGCAAAGTTGGTGAAAAGCCGAATGTGATGCAGTCTATGGGCGTGGTAGTCGATAATCAAGAGTTTGTGGCTATAGGACGTTCTAAAAAGACAGCCCGTCGTAATGTGGCCGCAGTAGCTTGTAACACTTTGTTCGGCACAAATTTTGCTAAGGAAGAACTTGTCGAGCAATAAAGTATTCAAAAACAATTTAGTATGAAATGTTCCATATTATTATTATTTTTATTGTTATTATATAAACAATGTAACAAATTTCTCAAAAAATTAAAGATTCCAGGCTATAAATAACAGTTTTTTTGAATATTTTTATTATTCGCTAACAGCTTAGATCAGGCACCAATTTTGCTGAAATAAATCGTTTTTTGGCAGGAATAGTGCTTGCGACTTTTCAATAGCCATCGCGTATTGTTTGGACCTTTTACTGATTTCTTGATCAAATATCTGGAAAAGAAACTTGGTGTTAGCTAAAATATAATAAAATGCCAAAGACTTACATCGTCCTCTTTTATTTCTAAGACTGAAGACAAATCCCATTCGTTTTTAGGCAGAGGTTGCATAATAAATTTGGCAGCTGCTGCAACCGATGGTAGCGCATGCTTTTGCAAAGCGATAATCTCCCATAAAGAGCTTTCCAAAGCATTTGCCTTCACTGGTTGACGCTCTTCCATCACGTAAGGATCACGAGATACTAAGCAAAAGCGGTACATCGTAGAAATAACGGGGAATAGGCGCAAAATAGTACTTACCTTCAGTTTCGTTTGGGGCACATATCAATTTTTTAATCCGGCATGACGCATCAGCAAGTTGCCAATGAAATACAATATAATAACGGCGTCTTGTGGTGGAGCAACAATACTCAAACGCGCTAAGCGTTTAACAAATGCTGCAACCAATCCTTCAGGTAAATGTGTCGAACTCAGAAAAATATCAGCCAAATAGAATAAGCGAGCTTTGAATTTAGTGTGGAATATTTCAGGTTCAAACATGGAATACAATTTTTCATAGACATTCGGGTAAGTTATGTTGTGCTTCTGAATCAACGTAAACATTCCCTGCAAAGCTAGAAGTGAAACAGCTCCTCCTACCAACAACAAAAGCTTATTAAGAGAATTTGCATTGCAAATATTTTTACCGCAAATATCTTACCGTAATCTAAAGAATCCATTAGAAAATCAGTTAGCAAAATGGGTTTGTCTAAATGTGGTAATATCCTTTCTAAAAGTATGATTAATAGTTTTTTATGTACGACTTCCAACATGTCGGGTCCCACACATTGCATTAAATTGTTCCAAACCTTATTGATGTGCTTTCGAGTTGCACCATAAGCGGGTAATGCTTTTTCCGGTACAGGACATAAACGTTTATTTTGTTCAAATAGCTCTTTGGATACCGGCAAAGTATGTATTAATTCCAGAAAGTTCAAAGCAAAAGTTTCATGCTTCAAGGTAGATTTTTTTAATAAATTGTACTGTAGTAGTCGCCAGCAATATTGTACAACATCCACGTTTACAGTATAGTCTTTTAAATGTTGGATAGTATTCAAATGTAAACGGTCAACCGAAAGGAGTTTTTGGAGAATATTGTATAAACGTAATTGAGGGAATTGAGCTTCTGCGCCATCCAGGGGATATTTTCCTTCGGCTGCCAACAATTTCATACAACTAGTTAAAGCTTGAACGCTCTCAAATTCTTTCTCAGAATCTATAGCCTTCAACATAAGTGACATAGAATCTTCGTAACGTTCTCTTAACCAAGCGCAATATTTAATTAACGCTTCAGACTTTGCTGTTTGCACATTACCATCTAAAGCATTTTTATTTTCACAAAAGTCTCTTCTTTTCAAAAGTTCAGTGAAAACCACTTCTAAAGTTAATAAACCAGGAATGATTGGTTGCTTGTTATTAAGACATACCTGTGAATTAAAAAAATTGCGATCATTCAAGTGCAAATAAAATTTGCTTGTACATGTTCGTACCTCTAAATATACCACAATATCTACTAGATTGTTAGCTTTAAGTTTATTGTTTAAGAACTCGTTTGCTTTATCTCGTAATTCTTTAGATATTTCGTTTTTTATATTGTCACTGTCGCCGATATCATTTTGTACACCGGCCATTTTCTCCTTTTTTTTTTGTTTGATTAATTATCGCAATGGGAAATACTATTTAATAAGTTTTAAAATTTGCGTTTTTATAGGTAGTAAAGGATGGACACTTCTGTTTATTAGTCAAAGACTACGTGAAGTTTTCAAGACAAGTATTCGAATATAGCGAAAAAGGGTTCGTATTCCATGTTCCTAAGGGTCTAGAGAGACAATGAAAAATGACACCATATTATTTTAAAATTTTAATGAAATGGGTTCATATAGCTTACGAGCAGATACAAATAATGAGTAATGATTTCCTATAGAAACATAAAATTTATTATGAACGAAATTTTCTCTTTTTTTTATATCCTACCGCACTGGGGATAAAAAACTATATTAAGTTTGTGCGGATATAATACAGTACTCAGCAGGACTTGAGATAAATCTACCTCTTGTTATATCGATCAATTCAAAATCGATCTAAACTTCAGCGTCTGCGCGTTTGCACATCTGAAATCTATCCATGTATTCGTGTATTTAACCTATAGTTCGCAAGTTTTAGCATATTGTAATGAAATTTCGCACCATTTTTTTGATCGCTCCCCGCCACCGTTATATAAAAAAATAATGTAATATCTAGCATTTCTAGATATCTAGAATTTAGATCGCGTAAGCCTATTTTTTTGGACGCTATCATGTATATGAACCCTCAAAAAAATTGAGCCCTTGTAAGGCCATAAAATCTTCCCGTAGTTATGACGGAAACAATTGAAAAATAATAAAATGTTTGATAACTAAATTAAGTTCGCCAAATTTGGACCACGTCGGTTGACGTTTTAAGCATCCTTTAATGTGAGGACTTATAAAATAATATTATATAAAAGCAAGGTGCAAGTATAAAATAATATTATATAAAAGTAATGTCTAATTTTCGGGATGTTGCCGCAAAAATTAATGAATGTACAAACTGAAGTAGTATAAAGTGTTTAATAGCCGGCCTTGTCCGAGACTAATGTGTTTACTTGTTTTTATTTAAATTTTGCGGTTCGATATCTGCTCAAATCTTTTATATAGATTGTTAATTGTATGTTACTTATTCTGGAAATTGTAATATGCAGTAATTAGCAATAAATGTTATGCGTAAAAAAAGAAAACTACCAGACTTTCTTTCTATATTACGCTACTATACATTATGCTTTCATGAAGTTACAACAACAATTGTTACGTTCAAGTTCAACATATTAATTTAGCTGTCGAAAAAAATTTACATAAAATTCTCTAAAATATGTTAAAAATCTATATATGGATAGTTTGCAATACATCGTCAAAAAATTGAAACTTTCAAATTTTTAGAGGAAAATCCTTTAATTACCACTATAGAATTGAATCTGATCTATCTAATGAATTCCCTGATAATTAGAAAAATTTTGCGGTACGTAGTGTTCTAAATTAATTAACAGAGCTTAAACTAAACTATACCTAATTTGTTTAAAAAAAATAGAGCGTTTTTGCTTAAGTTTCATATTTTTACGCAGTTTGTTATTTTCACATTCATTAAACCTGCCAATATTAATATGCTTTTGTACCAACCAAGCGAATAAATTTTCATCTTTAATATTTATAAGCCTTAGTAATGTTTAGGTGATTAGATAGATAAGCGCTCACGAAATGAATGTAAATACGATTATCAAACCCGTTATTACAAAGGCAGCTTTGGTTTTGCCAAAAAAGCATCAAGAGTTTGAAGCTTTGATATTCGAAGAACCTAAGCGTAAGTCACGGGAAATCGTGCGCAATCAAGTTAATAATAATGAAGAAAAACGTAAAAATGAATTTGATATAAAACGTGCTCGACATGAAGTGCTTAAATTTGCGATGAATAATCAACGGGTTGAGAAAAATCGGAAAAAAATGATGATATATCATTTAATCGATTTAGGAGCAAAACCACCGAAGAAGCCTTACAAGAATTATAAGGAATTTTTAGCGGAACGGAGTCGGCTTAAACAAATTAGAGAGGAACGCCGCAAGTTTCATCAATTAGGCAAAAATCAAACTGGGCTAGCTTCCGTCAAATGCCGTAATAAAAGTAAAATTGAAAAACAACGGAAAAGGCGGCTGCCTGTCACATCTATTGATGAAAGTTACGGCAGTGTAGCATCTAAATTTAAGCAAAAATGAAAGATATTTCTAAATGTATAAAAA
Source organism: Glossina morsitans morsitans (assembly GCA_001077435.1). Taxonomy (NCBI): domain Eukaryota; kingdom Metazoa; phylum Arthropoda; class Insecta; order Diptera; family Glossinidae; genus Glossina; species Glossina morsitans. The sequence goes on along the minus strand of CCAG010006700.1, from coordinate 85,011 downwards.
TTCAAGAAATTTATAATTTGACATATGATTGTTTTGATTTTGATACAACCCTGTTTTAGCTGATATTGTCAAAATATTTTTTCTTTTCGTTGACAATAAGTGATTATTCATTATTACGTGAGTTTAGCCGAATTTGAGTAAAGGTAAAGGCTCTAAATAATGCTGACAAAACCACGAGTTTGCTGTAGAACTGCTATGCGATTCTATACGCAAATAATCGAATCAGCATCTTCAGGTTTAGGTAACGTAAAGGGTTTGTCCAATAATTGTGTTAAGCCCGCAAGCAGTCCTGTTGGGCCGGGAGCAGCACATAACGCGGAATATAAGGTGCCAGAATATTTCTGTTTCAACCGTTATAGCTACGCCGAAGCCGAAGTGGAAATGGCGAAATATAGATGTCCTCAACCGTCAGCTTTAAAAAAATAAGTCAATTGCTGATTGCGTACAATCAAGGGAAATGAAATTTTGAGACGAAATTAAGTAAAATAAAATCCTTATAAAACACATACAATTTTATTTATTTTTTTTATGCTTTGGAAAATCAAACAATCATTTCTAACTCGCGAGCGTAGAATATGGCTTGTTCAGCCAATTCCACGGATGGCAATATTTCCTTCGCTTTTGTAGACTTGTCCACAAAGTTATAAAAACCGTCTGCATCCAGTAGCCAATTGCGTTTCTTTCCATAGGTTTCCATTTCTTCAGATGTTTTTAAATTCAATCGTTTGGCAGCTTCTAGCATAGAGATTTTATCATAAGCTTTTTCAATGCAAGCACCGATTTCGTCACGAACAGTGGATAACAGTATGTCCATGAAATAATTGTAAATTTCTGACGGAGCAGAACTCTGCATAAAAAAATTAATATTATTCTGACAATGCAATATTTAAATATTATGCAAAACCTTGGCTTGGAAAATTTTATTATATCTCCCCTCCATGATATACTGTTCCAAAGCTAAAATCGGGCCGATATACTCATTAGTATGTATAATATCAGCCGACAAAAGCTCCAATTCAGTGTGAAATTCTGAAACTCTATTGACGGAAAGTAAGAACAATAAATTCAGACCCAGCAATTTAAACATATTCTTCGATTCACCGATTACTTTCCTAAAATGTTTGAAATTGTTTTATTCGACGTTTCAAAACGTATTGGTAGACTTACTTGTAATCATAGTAGTAGCATTTCAATTGGGACATGTATCTTTCAAATGCTGGTATATCTCTAGTGGCTACACTGTATTCCACGGCTATTTCCAAAACATCTCTAGCAAGAACCATTTCTGATTTAGATGACTTGACATCTTTAGTAGGCAAAAATGCCAACTTAGTTAGAGCGATCTAGTAGCATAAAAGTAAACATAACAATGAAGACATTTTTTTAAGGTTATTTTTTTTTAGCACCTTTAGTTTGTCCAGCGATTGACCGCACTTTTTTAGGTTTTGCGGCTTTTTATTAAAATCGGTTTTAAGCTCTTTATATATAGTTTCAATACAAGCGCAACCAGACATTTTGGTAACAATTTCTTTAAGCAATTGCAATAAAGAAAACAAAACTCATTGTAATTCTAACAGTGTTGCCAGCTGTCTTTCTTTCCAGGCAAAAATATATTTATAGGATTTGCTAAAAATACTAACCAAATTTAATCCTATTTGCTTATGTAGCTGGTTTTCTTTTACATAAATTTTTTTCTTTTAATGCAATCGTATTTGCATAAATGTACTTCTTTTAATTCAATATGTTATTGTTGATATGCAAAAATTGTAAAATAATAGTAATATAAAATTAAGAATTAAATTTTTTTACTTTATGCATGAAAACAAAATAGAGTAGATCTCATTCTTTTGACTTTTATTAACAGAAAATACAACTGAGAAATAATTCGCCCCCATCAGGAAAGTGGAAAGACCTTTTATGTACTTTATAGGTATAGTTATGCGAAATCCGCCATTTTTTACAAGAGTTGCGTCTGTTCAATTTTTTTAAGAAATTGTAACTGATTAAAACCAATTATTTTATATCCGCGAAATCTTTGTTAATCTCTTACATTATTGCTATGGTATTCACCACACAATAGAATATATAGAGCTGTCGCATTCACTCTTCCATCTTGCTTATAGAAAACTGTCAAATCGACGCCATATTAACGATACATACGACAAATGGTTTTTCTCTTTCAAAGGCCTCCATCAGATTGTAGTGCTGAGTAGAAATTAACCACTCATTTCTCCGCTGCTTAGCAAATTGTCAAGCGTTTGGTCTACGTCGTTTGTCGTTGGTATTTCTATTCTAATTGCTGCGAAAAAATATAAAAATTAAAGCATATAGCTGTGAAATTATTAAAAAAAATAAGACAATTTCAAGTTAAAGTGTATCGTGTTGCAGTGAACTAATTAAATTCCCATAACTGGCTTTTGACAGAGTTGTGTTGACCTTACTTTGGCGTTAATCTCTCCGTCGAGCTAAAGCACGAAATATAGTTTTGTTGGAAAAATATACAATTATAGTTTTTTATTTTTTGGATCGTATCATAGCCACTTATATAAATGTTTCCTCAAATTTGTAAAAATCGCGAAGAAGCAATAATCACGCTAAGTTAAATAACGTAAGTGTACAAGCTCCAGTAATACCTTGGGATTGCAGCATATATAGTTCGCGCTACATTTTCATATACGTGTATGGTATTGGTTCGGGATACGTATGTGTGTACGTACAGTAGGGCAAAAATATTATTGTGTCTCTCGGCATGGATAAATGACGAAAAACGTTGCTCTTTATTGTAATTTAAAGAAAATGCTCATAAAAGGTGAAAGATTTGTTTTTTTTTGTATAAATTAGTATAATTTTATTTGTTTTGATTGATTCCCGCCAATATCTGACAAATTTTTTCGAATCTGGGTTGCCAACGTTAGATTTTCATTCTAATTTTTATAAGTCCACAAGTGAAGAATTACTTCTGATATATTTTGCATGGATTGCTATTATTTTCAGATCATAATTGCACCTATGTAAGAAAATGCGTGTTGGAAAGAAAGCCAACGTCGTAGAAGCAAAAAAGACTCGTTCCTGCGTAGTGCGATTAGAAAAATTGAATTCAAATAAAGGTAATAAAAAAACTTCATCCTCGGCAACATCTTCAAAACGGCAATCTATTATTAGTCAGCCTACGAACAGTAGGGTCACTCGTTTAAGCTTGGCTGGTATGGGAGGTACTCCTAAGGCTACATTACAAGACGATAAAAAATATAGAGGACCATTGAAGAAGCGACCAATTGGCAGCTCACAATCAACACAGCAACAACAACAAAGAGAAGAACCAAACATGTCATCCAATGTGCGCGCCAGTCAAAAAGTGAAAATAGTTCAGCGTATTATGAAGAGATCATCGGAAGATCATGAAGAGAGTCCACCACCGACCATAGCGGCTGGTAGATCACGCAGAGCTATTAAACCTAATCCGAAATATGCTAGCGAAGACCTGCTTACACCCAAATTAATAAGGAACGTAGGATCGTTTGCATCTGGCAGTAAATCATTAATTGGTGTCACAGAAAGTAAACAACGCAGAACATCTTCCAGTTCTGACGATTTTTTTAATCGCGATTCAAGTGATGAAGTCGATACTGCTGAATTGAACGATGAAGATGATAATGCATCGGACGACAAAGCGTATCAAGCTGATGAGAAGGAGGCAGTGGACTCTGACTTCTCAGAGGCTGAGCGCGTACCACGTCCAACAAGAGGCAGGGGAAGACCTCGTAAAGTGGTGCCGCCTGAAACACAGGGGCAGTTGCAATCTGCGGCGAAGTCTGCTGCACCGATAGCATCAGTTGGTAGAATAGCGCAAACAACGATAACTAGCGTTCGTTCCGCCCCATCTCATTTGCAACAAATTCGCCGGTCGTTGGTAACAGCTAATGCTCAACGAAATTTAAACATGTTAGGAGGACAAAAACGTAAACTCGAAGACTCAGCAGATAATGACGGAGAAAGTCGGCCAACTGTAGCTCGTAAACAAATGATTATTACTTCTGGTGGCGTGCGTGTTAGTGTGCCTTCAAGAGATACAAAAGACAATTCGGCTACGTTAGCAGCATCTACCAGCAATACTAGAATAATACGCAAGATCTTACCAGCGTCATCGCAAACCTTAAATGGCAGTAAAGTGGTGAATGCGCAAGCATCGAACGTTTCCTTGACAAACAAACAAAAAAAACAATTTGCAGATACACCCAAGGCTTCGACAGAAAGTCGAATTTTGATTAGATCCACGCCTGGAAAAACGGCGGTATCAGCTGCAAACTCAGATAGCAAGACGGTCGTTTCAAATGCCGGCTCTTCAATTTCTGTAGCCACAACGCAAGCTAAAATATTAGCGGCAAGGGCTACAGCAGCAGCCAGTAAAATGAGAACAGGTTCTCCTAAGCCCCATAACAAAGATAGTCCCACAACTGCTTCGAGTAGCAACAGTAGCAACAACACCAGCTCCCCTCTAACAAAATCCACAATAGCAGCGCAACTAAAGAAAGCAAACATTACAGTTAGCAAAGTGCAAAATAAAAATTCTCAATCAGATTCAAATTATATGGTGGCCTCGACGTCTCCGGCAACTACAACCGCTTTCGGAGAGAAGACATCACCAATTGCTACAGAGGAATCTCCAAACTCTACAATTGATGACTTTGAAACCATGCCTACATTTACCATAGTAAATGTAAACGATATCATTAATAAAAAGGGCGATGTGTTAATAACAAAATCAAAGAGTATTCAGCAGAAAGCACTCTCTGCAATAACTGATGAAGACGACGATGATGAAACTGGTAACAAACAAGACGACGATGACGTACAGGAAGTTTCAATAAAATTTTCACAATCTGAGAAAAAGTCAGCGGAAAGTTGCGAACACAAATTATCTGGGTTAAATCGTTCAACAGTCGATGCAAGTCGGAAATCTACTACTACCACACAACCTCATATACTTAATCACAAATTAGGTTTGCGTAATTCGCGAGTGGGTGCGTTAACAAAGTCATCCACTAACATATTACCTGATAAACCTGCACCGCGCATTCTAAATGCCATGGTAGCGAAAAAGACGCAACCTGTCAAACCTTTAATAGCAAATTTAGATGATTCCGCCGACGAGAGCATACCTCTCTCACTTGATGATACAGAAGATGAAGCTGAAAGTAAATCTAGAGAAATTAATAAGCAACTAAATGTGCCTATTGCTAATGTTGGCACCGAAGATTCTGAGCCTCAGGTTGAACGCGAAGCACAAAATCGGACATCAAGGAACTTTACCTATTTAGCAAAACGAAAACAACAGGCCGCGGTTAAAGCACCAGTCGCAGTCGGTAACAAAAAACGAATAATGGCAGCACAATCTTCCACGTCTACTAAAGAGAATTCTCTTGCTGTTGTGAATCAGCAAAAAGTTGCCACGAAGACATCCACACCTGTTCTGCCACGCAAACTTTCGCCTGAGAAGGTAGTCATTTCACGTCAGGGTGATAAAATTATTAAAAAAATTACTTGCTTTGAGACCTGGTACGTGATTAATGTGACAAACGACTCTCTTGAATCCCCGCGACCGATACGGAATCAACTTAATCTTCCGCTTATTAAATTGGCTAATGCTTCCAAAGGCATACCATTGCCTTCGAATAGTTGGAGCTCTAAAGTAACATTGCAAGAGTTACCAGCCTCTACATTAGCAAAGTCAACCTTTATCACCTACACCGGGGACCTACAGGAGCACAATATAGCGGAAGAAGATCGCGCCAAATATCAACCATCATGTGTAATGTTTCGCAGAGCAGTAAATGATCGTCAGAAATCACGACTGCCATACGATCGTGCAGTTATCTTCAAGAATAAAACCTTTTTCACCAACATCGAAGGGAAGAATGTTAAATTGATGGCCGCACCGAGTGCTATAAACTCAGTCGATGAAATTGAAATATTGCTCCAGATTGTTGACGTTCTTACGTTACAAAGTGAATTTGTGGAACAAGCGACAACAGTGCAGTAGAATTGGAAATACTTTTTAGTTTCCAATCGCTCTAAGAGCAACACAAGAAACATTTTTCTCTTCTCTTTTACCAAGAGCAACACAACATGAAACATTTGTTAGAATTATTACGAAGCACTCTAAAATAAGGATTACCTTTCGTACGGATACTTAGAGATTAAGTTATAAATATATGATATATGTATAGAAAAACATATGCATAATATAAATACATGAATTTATACCATAAATGCATACCAGTGCACACAAAAAGAGCCCAGACGGATGAAATTGTTTTACATAAGAACAAATAATGTATAAGTTCGGGCAAGTTTTTCTCTTCTGTCTTTCAATAATTTTACTGTTGCAGTGTATGCTATGAGAAGCTAAGATCTAAGGAATTTTTTTTACATTCGTATAGTGTAAAAGGCTGTACACAACACATAGATGCCAGATGGAGTCGGTTCTGTGCCGTACACATCCAGACGACCGTACACAACAGATTTTTAGTTTGAAATTACAAAATTTCATTTATTGTATGTATGTATTCGTTATTTTAATCAAAACACTCTGATTAATTCTATTACCTGTAATCTTAATTGTAGATTTTATTTTTTTACTGTAATGTATATGCATATATATATATATATATATATATATATATATATATATATATATATATATAATTATAATATTTATGCCTTGTGTTGTTAATATCAAGTTAAACAAAAAAAAAAAAAAAAAGAAAAAAAAAGCCAAAACAAGAAAAAAATCTGTATGCGTTGCTCTTTTTTCCTCCCGTTTAAAAATCCCTATTTAATCTGTTTAGTTACGATTGTATCAATTATATTAATGGTAATAGTAGTGCATACACATGCATGCATGCATACATCCACATATACATACATACATACATACATAAATACATACATACATACATACACTTGCAAGCATATGAAATGTGTTAACGGTATTGACAAAAATTTTCAATAAAGTTTTACTAAATTAGACTTAAAGAAACTAATTTTTCCAGAACTTTTCCCGTGACCTGGCAATCATTTATCTAAAGAAATTAAGTGTGTTCAATTCATTACGATTACGAAGAGCACAGGGTAAATATGCTAAAGTACACTCGAACTACATTTTGTAAATGCGAAAGCCCCATCTGAATTTAGTTAAGTCTCCGAATAACCGAATGCCATACATAAAATGGGAGGCGTAACTGAACAGATTTTGCTGGGGTATTGAGAACGTTAGCCCTGCTTACTTACATATTTTTCTCTCGAAAATTATCCAAGTTATAGCTCGATACGCTGCGAGTCCATTGAAAATAAAAATACCTCATCCATATAGTTTTAAAGGAGGCGGGGAATTGCATTATATTTTAAAAATATGGAATTGCGTGAATTAAAACGTTCGCTTTCCAAACAAAAGCAATAAACTTTTATTAATAGGAAAGCCTTCAGATGGACGCGGCTATGATCAGCTCGCGCCCGCCTGCAGTAAAACAATAAGTATACCCTCCAAATCATAACACAAGGCTGGTCTAAAACTTTATGTAAATGGTTTCCGATTGATTTACTTTGCCGCACTTGCAATTTTGTGTGCATTATATATTCTTAAGATTTTTGGCATTAGGGACTCTTTCGCTAAGAGCCCGCTCTAAGGCAATTACAATTTCACTTTCGTCTTAAATAGGGAAAAACAAAGAAAGTGACGTCTGCTTCAACAATTCCAATCTAAAGATCGATGATACTAAATGAAATCCTTATTTTCGTATTTGCCGCTCTTAGATGCAACGCAAAGACTTACATGCATCTCATAATTTTCATAATGCACAAATCTTCTAAAAGTAATCTACATATTTATATATATATCTTTCTTTCCAATTTGTCTAGCTATGCTTGATAGGTATCTTCAAATTTACACAATCATTTTCTACTGTTAAGGTCCATGTGCCTGCTTAAGAAATTTACTAAAATATGCAAAGGGTTTCTGATAATTCATTTATAAGAAAAGAAAAACAAGTCCGAACGTAATAACTTTTTCACGCGCTTTATGCAATTACCTTGTTATTATAAGGTACAAGCCAAATTATCAAAATAATACGATCTACGTCCTACAATACGATTATGTATACGAAGTCTATTAAGCGAAGGAATTTTCCTTCCCATCCATCTTACAAGCAAATATCTCATTTCAAGTTAGTGTTGCGCAAAGCAAAGCAAAGTTTCTTGCAGTTATACTGTTCTGCAGAGTTCGCCGTTCCGTTTGCAGCACTTATCAACCTTCGTAGATATTAGAGGTCTAAGCCGATTAAAAATGCCTTCCTTACTCTTCTCATGATGAAGTGTACAATAAGAAAAGTCCGATGGATTTAACTACTTATTAGCTAATAAAACTACGTTACGTATATTGATCTCTTCCTCCTCTTTGGTTACCTTCGTAACCAGGTTATAATGGTATGAAAATAAATTCTCCAATGAAAGCGAAAGAAGCGATGGTTTGGTGGCAGTGCGAGTTGAAATGTTAACTTGGGGTTAACTTTCCTACTCCAAGACGTCTGCCTCTAAATGTTATTGAGTGTAATACCAATGGCAAAAATTCCTTCTTATGCTCACTTCTATGCAAAATGATCGCATTGCATTTGGGAAGATTTTTTAAGATGTTTTTCGCCCTTTCCCACGCAATGAAAATCAATTTGGAAGTCTTGAAAAGACTTAACGAAAATGCTTCTTTTTTTAGCTCACGTATTCCATCAGTCAGCCAGTTTCAGCCATTTTAATCTGGATGCACACCCTTGGCATGTAAGCCTTCCTAATGGGCATAATAATTTAGCGACAAATATGATTCTATTTTGCCTACGAGACGCGTCCGCAATTAATTCCTTTTGCGATAAGTGCACAAAGTTTAAACAATGGATAATGATTTTCTAAACAATGTAATGAATCTTCCAGTTCTTCGAAAGTATCATTTTGCAGGAAATATGATAGCCATATTTTGGCAGCTAGATTTGTGTTTTTCGCAGATGCGTCTTGATCTTAGACTGACACACTTTCAAAGTTTAGCGATTTCTTCTCCGAATTCGTCGACAGCTGTTTCTCTTAGCGTTAGCTTTTGCTGCGCGATTTGACTTGCAAACGTGTCATCCATCTTTTTTTTTGTTGTTATTCCTCTTTATAGCGCAATACTTTTACGTACGGAAACTCAAATATCCATAATATTTGCCTATCTTTTCAAATGAAATGCGATCTGCGTTTTTCCTTCCAAACAACCATATATGATTCAATAATTATAGTCTATTGAATAATCTCCTATTAGTATATATAAAATTTGGTACGAGTAGAATGTATTGAATTAACAAAAATTGATTTATTTGCTTTTTACGATATTAGTCGTCTTGAAATGATAATTAGATTTTATGTTATCAAGTGCAAGTATGTATTGGAGTAAAAGATTATTTTAACGAATCTTAAAAAAAATTTATAAATACTTCAGATGTAGAACAATGTTGGACTTTTTGAAGCATCTGCAAAGTCATTAGCACTTTTAATATGTGCAACGTGTACATATCGTTTGAAATACGTCAAAAGAAAATTTTTGGAAAATTGTGAATAATTATTTAGGTAAGCAATGAAACTGCGTGTGTGTCAACCTTGACGAGCGAAACAAACAATTTAACAAAAAAATGGAAAAAACCATTTGATTTTTTATCTTTATTGTTCAAGCAAAGTCATCAATTTAATCTTCCTTCTCGCTGTTGTTGTTGTTGTTGTTTATATTCGTAAGCATTTACAAATCTGTGAACGCAACCATATTGTCACGAATCATTCTTCCTTCTTAATTATCATTTCCACACGGCATGTTAAAGATGGAAGATGAGAAAAATACGGACGTAGTGAGTTACGGTTCAATAAATGTGGACAATATTTGGTAAGAATTGCGAAAGCGCATATTGAGTTTGAAGTCGTTTATTTCGTAGCTATGTGAATCGTTTTCCAAAGACGGGCGAGACTGTACACGCTGATAAATTTGAAACAGGATTTGGAGGTAAAGGTGCAAATCAATGTGTGGCCGCTGCCCGTTTAGGCGCAAGCACAGCTCTTGTGGCTAAAGTCGGTAATGACAACTGGGGCGCAGACTACCTGAAAAAATTGCGTTCGGAAAAAGTAAATGTGGATTATGTAAAACAGTGTGCGGCCTTGCCTACAGGTTTCGCCCAGATAACTGTGTCGAAAGAAGGGAATAATCAAATAATCATCGTTAATGGAGCTAACGCGGAATTAAATAGAGCAGACGTTTGCACCGCTAAACATCTTTTTGAAAATTCAAAGGTTTTATTGTGTCAGCTGGAAACTCCAATAGAAGGGACATTGGCAGCCTTGCATAGCTTTAAGGGCATATCAATTCTTAATGCAGCCCCAGCTCTAAAGGATATGCCAGTAGATTTAATAAAAGCCGCTTCTATATTGTGTGTAAATGAAACCGAGGCTGCTTTAATAACTAAAAGGGTCGATATAACAGATGTTCAGTACGTTTAAAATATATTTGCAGCGATTTTATAATATAATATTAATAATATTCCTCTTTATGATATTATAGACAAGCTGAAAACGCCGCTAAAGAGCTTCTGGATATGGGCGCAAAATGTGTAATTATAACATTGGGTGCTAAAGGCGCCATTTATGCCGACAATAACGAGAATTTCCAGTGCACGCACATTGCTGCAATTAAAGTAGAACATGTGGTAGACACTACTGGGGCGGGTGATAGCTTTTTGGGTGCGCTAGCTTACCATATGACCAAACATTCTAAAATGGACATGAGAAGTCATATTGCTTTCGCTTGCCGGGCTGCTGCATTTTCCATACAGTCACCTGGGACACAGTCCAGCTTTCCCTTTGCTAGTGATATGAAGAGTTTTGATAAATAAATTTTTGTCCTGCAACTTAAGTAAACTTAGAAAATCGTTGAAAATTTTCTGCTTGTCTAATAATTTGAAATATAATATATTTTACTTGAATTATAGGCAGCGTTTTTGTATTTTCAAATATTAAGTTATTTTGATCAACAGTACATGTAATTTTCTTTAATCAATCTTCGTTATACAAAACATATAAAAAATCAAAGAGTTAAACAAGAAATGGTATTTCTTACGAGGGACTAATTTTCTAAATGCGCCTATTTTTTGCCTGATTTTTTAATTCCGCCGCCCACTAAAGGTCCTTTTTGTACTGCTTTCATTTTAGCTGCCTCTAATGCCTTTTGCTGTTCCTTTTGCTTTTGCTTGAACGCTAGATCATTTTCGTCCAGTTCCTTCACTTCCTTTTTCGGCGCTTTAAGTGGTTTCTTTTTGCCACCTTCACGACCCGACATTTTAATGAGTTTACAAAATATTAAAATACCTAAGTTTGATGAACAAATCCGCACCTTCCTTCCTTCCTTCGAACGAAGACTTAATGTTTTGGCAGTGTTTCTAACTGATTTCCCAATCACAAATTTTCGTTAAAAATGTGAAAATTTATTGAGAGAGATATAGACAAGCAAACAAACAACAGATGGTGAATTTGGATAAAGAAAATAGTAGATGAAAAAAGATTTGGATAAAGGAAAAATGTGTTAGAAAACTGGATAATCGCAATTCGCCTAGTTACCACTTAACTGAAATAATTAGTGCTACCAGATATGTATGACAGCTTTATATTTGTAAATATAGCCTCATATTTTACATTTTGTAAATGCGTTCCTACATTTGCCAATGGGAGCAAAACGCTTATTGGAGAAGTAGGACAAATTGAGTAGATAAGGGCCGAAAATAGGAGAAGACAAAAGACAAGACGACTTTAATGTGAAGACATCGGAAGCTGTGGAGCTCTAACATTATTTGGAATATCGCAAAATGTCTTTAAAAAAACAAAAATAAATAAATGTACTCTGTCAAGCTCTCTACAAATTTAGAATTTATAAATTCACTCCATTCACATTCATATACAACAATGATCATTAATCTTAATAAATTTTAAACATTTGGAACTAATTAAGACTGTTTATAAACTACGCTATGACATTGAACAAATAAACAGGTTAAAAAGATGGAAGGACGTATAAAACAATGCCGTAAAATGAACCGGTGAGCACATAATTCGGTGACCATACCATCAATCAATGAAAAAATTCAATTGAAACGGAATGTTATATAGAAACATCTTAAAATATATGTATAAGATTTAATTTAACACCTTAAGGTTTGGCTGTTTTTAATTTTAAAAATAATCAACTCTGGTAGTCAGTAACGAGTAGCTGTGATTTTCTAAGTAGTTGAAATTAATTCGAATGACGAATACAAAGTAGTTGGTCCTCAATAATGAAAACATCACTAAATACTTCACGAATTACAGCAGTCAAGTGAAAACGCGTCATCGATTTCGGGAAAATCTAAGAATTGTTCTTTGAAAGAAATTTTTATTGTGTAACTTTTGAAAGAAGTTATATTAATCAACTACAAGGTATTTTATGTTAATTCTCATATAACATTTAAGAATTTGTTTGTGCAAGAAAACGCTTTCTTTTATTGTGCGCATAATATCAAAAAAAAAAAAAATTTTTGTGTTTAGTAGTATATTTGCATGCTAGTGCGTTTTTATATTTATAAAAAATCATAAATTTAAGAGAAAATGTTAAAATTAACAGCTTTTAAGATGAAATGTGGTGAAGAAACATTATTCCAGTTTCATTTCATTTATGTTAATGAGACAGAGGTACGTTTTATGTAACACATAATGTCGGAAGAATCAATTTGATCTTCAAATGACAGATTATGTTGTATAAGAAAGTGGCCGCAACGCTTATGTAACATCTGCATTTAAAACTCCAATGTCGATATATATATATACATATATATATATATATATATACATGCAGAGAATGCATATGGATAGGAGGATGTTATTTAAAGCTATGAATATATGTGGAAAAAGCAAAATTGTAGAAGCGGCACAACATTTGCCCAAAAAATGTACAATTTATTAAGTTTTGTTAAGTTAAGTCGCTATATTCGCAGGAACTATTATTAGTTGTTGATTTTCTCTACCATTTTCCGCTACCGGACTTCCATAAGCATTATAATATTGCCCGTTTTTTGATACTTTGCTTACTCTCAAGTTTATGAATTAAACATAACCTAAAATATTTTCACGTTGTAACGAGGCTTAAAAAAGTGCGGCGTGTGAAGTGGTTTTTTCAATTATTGACATTGCTCTCAATTTTTATTTTGTGGATTTTGTTCTCGCGACAAAATTCATTCGAATTGCGTTACCATGTGTTAAACTAATATATCGAATAAAATTGTTTCTCTTTCGTGTCTCTTTTTCAAAGAATTACGCTCTTAAAATAATGACGATATATATGTAACGAGTCTTTCAGGGACGATAAAGTATTGCTATACAATTTGCTAAAGGAAGTATTTTAAATATTCGCTTTTACATTTTTCATATCTACCCCGAAATATATATATACATACAATAATTCTCTCTTTCGGCCTTTATACATTGTGCTTGTTTTCCAATTCTCTCAAACTCCTGAATTGATTGGGAATTGATTCTTTAAACTTGGCACATTTATTTATTTGGTTCAATTCCATCGTTCGAAACATGCATCTATAACCATAATCGTCACACAAAAAACATATTAACAAGGCATTTTGTTGAAAATGATGTGAGTTAGGATTCATGCTGACTTCTTCGTTTGAAAATGAACATTGATATAGAACAGTGTGAACTAAAACATTCCATTTTATATAACTGGTTGGTTTGGTAGTAGCATTACATAAAGCAAATGGGGAGGCATTTTGTTACGTTTCCAATTCAAACTTCATTAGTAAGTTCTGTAAGTGCAGTTGTCGCAAATAAGTTCGATTGGTTTGATTTCTGCAATAAGACGGTTTATTTTTTAGTTATATAATGCCCAATAAGCTCTAATGTCTTGATGAAATTTGCGTGGGAAACAGACCAAACTGTTTTCTTTGTTTCATATACCATTCATAACGCGTGCACTTCAACGTTGATGTAAAGTCGTTGTCATACAACCGTCAATGGAAATAAGAATGTAATGAATTTATATTCCATATGTAGAAATACACCCCCAAAGCCCTATATATTTTTTTGATCAGCTAATCGATTTTTTCATGTTTGTCTTTGCGTTTGCCTGACGGAACGATCAAGCCATCAATTTAAAAAAAATTGAAAAGAATATTACATATCGCTTTTAAGAACAGGTAGTATTAAGCTCGCTTTGGTACGAGCGGCGCTAACTTCGAAATTTAATTCAAACTAATAAAATACTTTGCAATCTTTACATTCATGCTCATGAAGTTGTCATGACGGCTCGGTTCACACCAAGCCGTATACAAAATTTTCTTGCGCGGCGATATTGTTAGTTTTACACATTTTCTCACACCCCCTCTTCTACTCAATTATAATTTCTTTTCTTAATATATTGAAATTTTATAGCAAATCATTAACATTCCCTAATGAAAACGTAAGTGATGTTTCCCATGTGTTCTGTTTAAAAAAAAAAAAAAAAAAAAAAAAACATTGGAAAATTGATACTTTTTATAGAAAATTACATAAAATTTATACATAATCTTTACGGCAGCGATAACCGTGTATTGAAATTTTGTAAAAATTCATTAACTAAAAGCATTTGATTTGTTTTCTTATCAGTTTGATTGAATAGTCAGTCTACAAGATTTATTAATCAGTCACGCAGGTGAACGACCCATTGTTACAGCTTTGGAAATATTTAATTCTAACTCACATTAATTATATCTCTCTTCATACGGTATATACAAACAAAAAAAAAAAAAAAAAAAAAAAAAAAGAAAGAAAAGAAATTATGCTTGTGGGACCTTGAGATCGTCTTATGTTATTTTTCTGAAAACGTATTTGTTTGTGAAAGGCCTTGTAAACAAAACGAAAAAAGAAAAGATGCGTACAATCTTAGAACATCCATTCATTGTGAGCAAATGTCTTGATTTTTGTTTTTTGGCTTTTCGCCAAACAAAATGATTATCTAACGGAATGATAGAATACTTGAGATCAAAGCCATAAACTTGTACTTATTTATATACCCACCTATTGGAAATGCATATTAATTTGGGGTTTTCGTTTGCAACGTCTTTAAAGGCGCATTTTTATTCTATCTAAAAATGTAAGCATTTGTTTCTGCATTCTTGATGGATGTGTACCGATGGAGTTTGAAAGAGGAATCTATTATATTCAATTACAACACTTTGAAAAAAAAAAGAAAAGTTAATTCATCAAACTATTGTGCAACGGCAACCTCTGCAGTTTGCGCACAATTCAAGGCATACTTTAAAAAATAAATCAAGCAAGAATGAAAATGTTTATTAACTTTACTGGATATGGGGGAAGTCTTGTTCATTTTAAAAGTTTATAGATGGCTTTTTTGACTTTCTGTTTGTGAGCTTGAATAAATGAAAGTTTTCTGATCCTCGTGATTATATATTTTTTTAACAATATTTGCCTGTATTAACCCAATATTTTTTACCCCTAAATGTCGTCTATGAAAAACATTTACCTTTGTCTGCTTTCGCTTTATATAAAAGGTTCGTTGTTCTTTTTTTTTCTTATTGAATTAACTTTCCTTTCTATATTGGAATTGCTTAAGACTCCGTAAAGCATAAACAACTTATATGGTTTGTAGCATTGCTAGAATAATCTTTTGTCCAATTGTTGGAACAATATTACATAAATTGGGCGTTGATTCCGACCTTTGTTCTAGAGTTGATTGAATTTTTTGCAACGTTTATACGAATGCTTACGTATAACTATATAAGAGATACATATACGTTCTTAGGAAAGTGTGTGTCTATATCAAAACGTCATAATCAAAATCTCCTGCTTTAAATTGCGTCTTATAAATATTTCACAAAACATAATGAAATTTATTCAATATTTATAGTGCTTATACAGCTGATAGGCCATATAAAATATATCCATTTTCGATCGCTTAGCTACGATCAAGATCTCCGTCTGTCTGTCTGGCATATGCGTGGATTATTACTATCTGAAAGAGATTCAATTTTAAATTGGTTGATTTTTGGGTATATTTAATAGTTTAAATTTGATTATATATACAAAGGTTATATATACATCATTGATCCCCAAAAAAGACGAGAATAATTAGAAATACTTTTGTCGGCAACCTCGCCCATAATTAAGAAAGAACTCCCTACATATATGTTTATTTCTTTGGGGGGACGATGGTGGGTATCAATTTCGTCCAAAGATGATGCATACAGTCTACTTGTTCTCTTATCTAATGCTCAACGTGTGTGGTGATAACAGAGAGTCGCTTTAAGTCGAAAACTTTTATTTTTTTCGTCTTTTGCCAACGGCATATGATTAATTTCTTTCGTATATTCGAAAAGCTTTCATAATTTAATTTTACGCAATACATTTTCTTTAGCTCTCTCCACATTTCCATTTTTTGCTCTCTCCAAAATACTTGCTCTCCTTCAATGTTATACTATTATGTAATTTGCCATTGAAAATTTGCACTTGAGTTTTCTATGTGTAATGAAAAATGCAGAATTTTCAAAGCTTTCTACAGAAACACTAGATAAACGTTGAAATGCAAAAGTTCACTACAAACATAAGTCCATCCTTATATATACTATTGTTTTATGTGCATATATATATATATATATAGATACATATATATATGTATATATATATATATATTCATATTTCTCTGCATTATATTTAGTTTTGTGTTTTCGTTTTATTAAACATTTCGGTTCAAATTAAAGGTTGTTTGTCAAATAAAAGCTTTTCGGGAGGGAGAGAGAGACAGAGAGAGAGAGAGAGAAACTAACAGAGACCGTTACCGATAAACTTGATTTAATGTTACGGGTAAAAAGTGACTTAACACTTATTTGTAGTCTACTAATATTTTATTAACGTTCGAATCGCCAATCAGTGCGGTCTACTATTCCAAAAGGGATTTAAATTTGGTTTTTATACTGTGATATAACAAAAATAAATAGTATGTAAAAAGTTTTTCAAGTGAAAATAAGTAAATTATTATGAATTTATTATAAACAGATTCATAAAATTATTTATTTATTTATTTTATTTATTTATATACTTTCTAAACGTGTGCTTGTGCTGTGAATATGAACTGGATTTATCATATTTTTTCATTAATTTTTCTTTGAAAGCATTATAAATATTTTTTTATTATATTGAAGAAGAAATATTTCGCTTTCAATTTGAATATTAAGTTTTTTAATTGTGAACATAAAAAATGTATGAATATTTTATCGAAAAGTTTCTCTTTACTATGAAAACCGTTATGCAATCTAATAAACACAACTACACCCTTAAGTTAATGTAAAAAAAGTTTGGAAGTGTTGCCAACTTATTATTATTTTTTTTTAGATATAGAACGAAAAATTCCTTTATAAAGAATTATAAATTATAGAATCAAATCCCCCAAATTGGAAAAAAGAAAAAAAGTGGACAAAATTATATAAATTCTATAGGTGGAAATTGAAATGTGACGTAACTGGGGAAAAGAGTAGAACAACCTATTCCCCTTGTTAGAGTTCCATCGCGTCGCATGAACGTACATTTTCGAGTTTAATCGCTTTTGCCGAACAGATATGCTTTATGCTTTTGGATTGTATAACGATTCTTGGAAAGATAAACATTTTTACATAAATTATGCAATAGCATATATATTAGTGAGAAGATTCATACTCTACTTCTCCTCTTATTTGATTGTCAACATTTATAACTTAATAATATATGCGTATATGTATACGAAGACCACGTGCTGTTAAATAATCATTTACCGAAACACAATTGGTTGTCATTCATTTGTTCTGTGTGTAATGTAGAAAACTGCTAATCATATTGCCTAATAATAGTCAAGTTTATTTAACATTAAAAAGGGCAGCTGAGTATGCATAGTTTGCTTACGGCTAAACAATTCTCAATTTGTGTTGCTATGCCAGCATTTTCAAAATTTTAGCTTATATATGCTGTCCTCGTGGCAATAACACCATACCTTTCTTTCCAATCGTGTTATTGCAACTTAACATTCATTGGGGATTTATAATGTATGTGTACGTGTTAGTGATCTTAACATTGTAGTTTTTTGTTCACGTAATTAATAACCATGTGGTTATCAGTAAATGATGCCACATTCAAGGAAGAGACTACGTTTATATTGATAGTGACTTATCATATTATATACGTGCGTATCTCTTTTACGATCAGTAAAAAAAAAATTTACTTAGAGAATTTCAAGTTCTTGATAACGAGCAAAACGTGCATGACATTGTTGGCAAAAAAAAGAGAACAAAATTGTGTATCGCGTTATAGTTTCTTCTTCTACTTAATATATTCTTTCGTCTTTTCTTTTATGTAAAATAACATAATTAGATTATTGTATGCTATATTAATGTTGCCTGCTAATTACCTATATATGTTACCATTCTGTTAATCGCTTTGTATATATATATATATATAGTTGCATTAACACAATGGTTTTAAGTGAGCACATTGGATGTTTGCTATGTGTGTGTTGCTATATGTGTTCCATTTATCTATAAGAATGAAAAGTTGTGTATATATAAGGAAAAAGAGAAATTTACCTTTAAGTTAACATTTGATATAAAAATGTGTGTTTGTGTGGTGTATTTGCGACGAATGAATCAACCTTATCATAAACATCAATCAAATTCCATTGCTAACCCATTTTAACAAGTATCCATCAACCCATTTCATTTGATGTAAAGAGTGTGTTTGTGTGTGGATATGAGCGACAAAATAAACCTGGAAGTGGTGCTTGCCTGTTTAAACATTGCAAATATGTGCATGGATTGAAAATTCAAGTATTTTAAATGATTATTATTGTCGAACATACAGAAAAATGGGTAAAGATTTGGCCGATCCAGTTGCCTTCTTGAAGGATTTTGCTGCCGGTGGTGTGTCCGCTGCCATTTCAAAGACTGCCGTCGCCCCTATTGAGCGTGTTAAGTTGCTTTTGCAAGTGCAGCACATCTCTAAGCAAATCAGTCCTGATAAACAATACAAAGGTATGGTTGATTGCTTTGTCCGCATTCCAAAAGAACAAGGTTTTTCATCATACTGGCGTGGTAACATGGCCAATGTTATCAGATACTTCCCTACTCAGGCTTTGAACTTCGCTTTCAAGGATAAGTACAAGCAAGTAAGTGCTGCATGAATGCAAGAAGTCTTGCAAGAATGGTGCTAAATATTGAATGGATGATAGCTAAATATTTCAACTTATGCGCGTATTGTAGATTTTCTTGGGCGGTGTTGATAAGAACACCCAATTCTGGCGTTACTTTGCTGGTAACTTAGCATCTGGCGGTGCCGCTGGTGCCACATCCCTTTGCTTCGTATATCCCTTGGATTTCGCCCGTACTCGGTAAGTTAAGATTTTATTATTGTGTTTGAAATGCATTCCGTGCAATATTGTTTTCTTTTCTTCTTCTTTTTAGCTTGGCTGCTGATACTGGTAAGGGCGGTGCTCGTGAATTCACTGGTCTCGGCAACTGCTTAGCTAAAATCTTTAAATCTGATGGCTTGGTCGGTTTATATCGTGGCTTTGGTGTCTCGGTGCAAGGTATCATTATTTATCGTGCAGCCTATTTTGGTTTCTATGATACCGCCCGTGGTATGTTGCCCGATCCCAAGAATACCCCGATCTATATTAGCTGGGCTATTGCTCAAGTTGTTACAACTGTTGCTGGCATTGTGTCCTATCCATTCGATACTGTGCGTCGTCGTATGATGATGCAGTCCGGTCGCAAAGCTGCCGATATTGTGTATAAGAACACAGTGCATTGCTGGGCTACAATTGCCAAGCAAGAAGGTCCAGGTGCCTTCTTCAAGGGCGCCTTCTCCAACGTTCTCAGAGGTACTGGTGGTGCTTTCGTGCTTGTGTTATACGATGAAATCAAGAAATTCTTGTAAATTAAAGTAACTATCAACAACATACACCAATCTACGCATACGTACACACATACAAACAAATACACCTACACATCCACACCCTCCCCCTTCCACACACACACATACACACACACACACATACACACACAAATTAACGATCCTAAAACTATTACCATTTCTGTAACCTATCCCGCACAGTAATGAATTCTTAATTTAATTTTAAAGTTTAACTCAATTATTGTAATTTAAATCAAATAACAAACGCGATAACAACAACACGAAACAGTTATAACACACACAATGTCATGCAGAAACAAACCATCAACTGAGAAGAAAGTATACAAATTCTACGTTTAAGAACCAAAAAGGAAGAAGAAAATCGCGCGTGTTCGTTCGTTTCGAATTGTATGTATTTTAAGTTTAAATCATGATGTTACAGCATCAACAAAAGTATCAAGCGAAAATACAACAACAATAAGTTCTTAGTACGTGTTCATCCGAAACCAACATAAACTAAGATAAAAAAATTATTATAAATAAATAAAAAAACTATAAAAATCGAAACACTATTTAAATTTCATTTCAACATCAGACTCGGGGCGTTCCATAAAGTGCACCATTTCTAATTGTGTACGCTCTCAAACGTGATGGTCTATAACGTCCACCATTCTTATTAGACCAATTAGAACAATAATGAGAAACGTCAGCATTGGCACAGACATAGTAATAAATAAATAAGCAAAAGCAAATACGTGATGAGCGTTAAAAGATTTGTATGATCAAATCTATATATATATATGTATTATTTTTTTTTTATTTTTTTAATTAAAACTTAAAATATTTAGTCTAAACAGAGTAAACAATGCACAGTTAGTAGAGGTTAGTTTTCCGATTCATCTTTTCAGAATATTCATACATCTCGGCGCACTAAATACATTTTTATTTGGATCGGGAAGAGAGGGTCAGTCTATAGTCGCTAAATAGAGCTATAGCAAGTAGCTGGACAAGGATACATTTTGAATTTTCTTGAGTATTTGAACTTGATTTCGAAACAGTGGTAGTTAGTATATATATAACATTTGATTTTCCGCAAGAGTGATGTGACTGGCATGGTATTACTACCATTGCACTAAGTTTTTGCTTTTCAAAAATTCCCTTCACTGCATATATGGAGGCAAATATTTTCATAGCACCATCTCCAATAGCTACAAATTGAAGAGCTAATTTGCTTGATGCATTTGACTAACTATGGCTAAATTACCAAAAATATTCGTATCGATTTAAGAGCTTCCTGTGTGCTCTATGACTTCAAATATAGTTTCGACTAATTATCGCGTTTAATAAAATTTTATTGTTTTTCCTATTGAGTTGTGTACGACTGAAGGCTATTGATTTTAAAGTCATCTGGGTAGGGGAGCTTTGGTTATGCAGTAGATGTCGATATATTTTTCGAAATTCTTAATTTATGGTATTTTATTGATTTATTTTTTCTTATTAAGAAAGGAATCTAGCAGGTTTTTTTTATAATATTCTATGTAGAACGTAGATTACTCAAGTGGCATGTCTTGTTTTTAGTCAATGGTTTCCCCGTCGACATTTCTAGCTGGATGCAATGTTTGAACCATTTTGCATAAATCGGTTATTTAGTTATAGTGTGAAACTTATCTTTGTGTCATTGTTTAATTTTCAATAATAGGTTGATTGTTGTGACTTTGATTTACGAAGACGTGATGCGAGCCGAAATGTTCTTCGACTATTCAAAATGTTTTCAGAATGTGCAACGTAATTTATTTTTTTTTAAGGTAAAATGTATACACATTCGTAAATTCGTAAATAGAATTTCATTCGGTCCTGACCGAATCTAATTTTCTTAGTTGTTTCCACTTCATTCAACGATCTCTGGCGCGATGTTTTTTGCAAAGATGCCAGGAGGATAGTTTCGATTTTATTTTTAAAATGTGTTGCACGCCAGTAAATAAAAGTCAAGCCGACAATTTGTCTGCTCGAATCGAATAATCATATACGCATTAAGGTTCAGTTTCTGTTCTATTTTCTATGTTATTTTGGAGAAGCCTGCCTCTGAATATTTCTATCTGTCTCTGAATGTCATCCTCTGTCTAGATATTCTTAGACTATCTTTAAAAGAAGCCATGACCACTGAAACCACCCACAGCAATAGCCTGATCGAAATTATAAGCGGGAATAAGCGGGAGTAGCCTTGAAAAGTTCTTCTTTAACATAACTCCGTTTGCTAACATTTTTCGTTTCGTATTTATCCTGAAACAGTTGCAGGGTATGTTGAAGCTGATCAAAGTATCAACTCCTTACTCTCTCTATGTTTATAAATTAGGCAAGAGAAGATCTCAGCCGGGATTAAAACCGAGATTGCAGTGTGTTTCTTAAAGCGAATTCAAAATATGACCCGAGCTATTTATTAGTACCCGAGTACCTGAGGTTTGCAGATGTTTTTCATGAAGATTAATATATATTTTGGTGTGAGATCGAGAAGTGATGTTATATCTTGCAAAATTCTGCTGCGAGAGGTATGAATTATTTAATAGATGTTATCTAGATTAGTGAGTTGATTGGCAATCGGAAATATAAGTTACTAATTGTTTTGGGAACGATGGAAACAGTAGGAGAATTTTTTTATATTTATTTATTTTCGTTGCAAGAGTGCTCGACTTGACGATTGTCCGAGTTTAAAGTCGCCTAAATTTTATGCGATTAAGTTCTACATTTCAAAAAATTCTTTCAGATGCGATCTCTTTTTTACATGTACGCGTTTTAAGATGCCTTTTGCTATAGGATTATTTATGAGCGATAAATGCTACTGATTCAAGGTGAGAATTATTTTCGCAAGAAAAGTTCTTCAAGCTCTTCAGCTTCAAGTTCAATTATACTCGACGCCGAAGAATTTCCTAAAAATTTATTCTTTCTTATTTTTGAACGTCAATAAGAACGCATCGATATAAATTTACGAAATAAGTGATATGAGCTCGAGCTCCTTAATCAATTTACTTATGTCAAATCATGGTTTAAAGTGTTGAAAGTGGAAAGATATTAGGGAAGGTATTACAAGTTTCTCAACATACTTTCAAAAATGCTAAAAAACTGAAACGAATTCCTATTAAAAAATCAGAAATTATAAAGTATTTTTCTAATAATTTGGAAACTGTAACGTATCAACTGCGGCTATTATCTTAAGTAGAAGATTTCCGTCAAGAAAGCTTTTTTTTTATTTATTTATTTATTTTTTTTTAAATTTACTTTGATAAATTGGTCAAAATATTTGAAAATATTTTTAAAATTTTTCTACAATTTTATCCAGAAATAATTATTAAGAATCACATAAACTTCATAAACATTAAATCATAGTTTTTTTTTTTAAATGATTGAAATTATTAGTAATTCGATTATTAAACTTAATCCGTACCAATGAAATTAGAAAATAATATGTACTCGGCTTTAATTTTCTACTACAATGTTAGACGGACGGAGATACAACTTTTATTTAAAGGCGCTTTATCAATAATTATTATAAAATTAGGTAGTTTCGATATCTTAGAATCGGATAGCAGTTTAGATTTATTTGCCCGAACCTCGCATACCCATCACCATTAAAATCTGTTTTTATTAATGGTCATAGAAAAAACTAAAAGTTATTGTTAAAAAAAATTAATCCACTACGTCGTGGTGTCCAGCATAATTATTTTAGAATGAACGGATTTTTAAGCAGATAATACACGTATCTTCATTGGAGTGATATCCAAAGTAGGATCTTCGTTACCTTATGATAAATAATTGCAAAACCACAAAAAAGTGAAAAAAAGAAAATTTAATTACTTGTAACTTTGTGTAGGCATTTTTCCGTCCGAGTTTTCCCATTTTTGTACGTAAATAGTCGAATTTTCCGTAAAGTAGAAAATTTCAGCCTTATAACTTTCATGATTTGTGGGTAATGAGCAAAAACCGATTGATATTTCCTTAGAGAAAAGGAGTGGCGTTCACTTTACGCTTTGCTGCGGGCGTGTGCTTGAGCGAATTTTTCCCAATTTTAATAGCAATCTGTTTTGCAGAAACTTTCAATGTTTCCATCAAAGTTGAAATCGATATCATCATTTTTGCGACCAAGAGAGTGTCAACAATGCAGCAACACAGACCGACAGACATGGCTTAATGGGGTCAGAATGTCAAGATGATCAAGAATACAAATATTTTATAGGGTCTCTGAAGCTTCTTTTTGCCTGTTGCTAACATTACGATAAAATGACTACACTCCCATCATTCGATGGTGGGTATAAAGAAAAGATTATTTAGGTTATACTATGGAATCGATATTAGTAGCATTTAATATATGAATTTTGTCGATTTATATATATCCCTGTAAGTAAGAAAAATAATACAATTGAATATACTTTACTATAGGTAGTCGCAAAATTTGATCATGGGCAAAGATTTAACAGATCCGGTATCATTTTTGAAAGACTTCTTAGCTGGCGGAATATCTGCGGCCGTTGCTAAAACTGCAGTCGCTCCGATTGAGCGCGTAAAACTACTACTGCAGGTCCAGGAAGTATCCAAGCAGATTCCTGAAGCGGAGCGTTACAAAGGCATTATAGATTGCTTTGTACGTTTGCCTAAGGAGCAAGGATTCACATCATATTGGCGTGGCAACTTAGCTAATGTCATTCGATATTTTCCAACGCAAGCATTAAATTTTGCTTTCAAAGATAAATATAAGCAGGTAATTATGTACGGAGGGCACACACACAAATATATTTGTGTAATTAATAATAATAAGAAAATTTTTAACTTCCTTTCTATATGTTAAGCAACATTTAACCCGATAACTTGCATATTTGATCAAATTGACTGATTTTTAGATATTCCTGGGCGGCGTCAATAAGCACGAACAGTTTTGGCGTTTTTTTATTGGCAATTTAGCTTCAGGTGGAGCTGCTGGAGCTACATCTCTGCTTATTGTATACCCGTTAGATTTTGCTCGTACCCGGTAAATATAAAATTTACGCACTGTTAACAATGATTGCGAACTTTTCAAACGTGCTTATGCAATTTTCAGTCTTGCCGCGGATGTTGGTAAAGGGCAAGATCGCCAATTTCATGGTCTGGGTGATTGTATAGTGAAAGTCTTCAAAAGTGATGGCTTTGTTGGTCTATATCGCGGTTTTAATGTTTCCGTACAAGGTATTATTATATACCGTGCCACATATTTTGGTTTCTATGATACCTGTCGTGACTTTCTACCGAATCCTAAGGAGACGCCGTTCTACATTAGTTGGGCAATTGCCCAAGTAGTTACAACGATTGCGGGCATTACATCGTACCCTTTTGATACTGTTCGTCGACGCATGATGATGCAATCGGGTTTAAAAAAAGAGGAGATGATTTATAAGAATACCATGCATTGCTGGTACACTATCCACAAGACGGAAGGGTTAAAGGCATTCTTTAAAGGTGCCTTCTCCAATATATTACGTGGTACAGGTGCTGCTCTTGTGTTAGCTTTCTACGATGAAATACAAAAATATATTTAAAAAAAAGAAAACATGTCCAATTTAGGAGTTTAGCCTTATTGAGATATAATTCTTGTTGATATATTTTCATTGCTGATCTCAAAATGCTATCTTATCGAATAATTATAGAAAAAATAAAAATAATATGCGTTAGCAAAAATAATTTTCTTATTCCGATATAAAATATTGACTATTCGCGATCATTTTTAAAGCAAATGTGAACGTTTTTCTTACTATCTTTATTTTTATTCGCATTGATCTTTTATATATGTCTTAATAAAAAATTAGCTGCATCACATCACACTTAATCATCTACAAATTACTCTTATTACAAATCCTATGTTCCTCGCCTATAGGCGACGGAAGATCTCACCGCTGTCGGCTAAGCTCATGTTTGCTATTATTTAGCTATGAACTTGAACTTTTATCTTCCGTTTTATTAAAGAAATCTATTTAACATAAGTAATTAATATGAACTTAATTATCGTTTATTATCTATTCGAAATGTAACTCGAATCCTAAATCCATTCTTATTCCCATTCCATTTCGGGCTTTTTAATTAGTGTTCAAAATCCCCCTGCATTTGTGGTCAAACAATGAAAATCCGAACAAATTTCGATTCGTAGCAAATAATAGCAAACAGAGAGGGAGAGTTCGTACTCTTAACAGACGGCTTAACAGAGGGCTTATGTTACCGGTTACTATCTACGACATCCGGGCAGAAACGAGATAAATGGTGCGAAACTTCCATACATGTGCAGCATTTGGATCCGCAAATAATGGAATTTGTGTCAACAGATGTTACCGCGCTTGCTATTTTCGACCAAAAATCTATGCCAAATGAATGGGCCACACTGTCACAATTGCCTGGCGACAACGTATCAATTGCAATGGCACAGTCCCCCATTATCAAAACTCTTAGATCGGAATTGAGCATTTTCAATCTAAATACTGCTCAAACTACGTGAAATTCTGATAATTTTTTAACTTGCTATTCCCACCGTATTATCGCCGATACACTCTAGACTACCTATTAATCACATTACGATTTGACTCCAGATAAAATATCAAATATTATTTCCAATAGGCATTCAAACTCTAATGTCAACGAAAATGAACGTTTGACAGTTGATAATTTTCTATACCGAACTTAAGCACTAATTATGCAACGTCTATGTGGAAATATCGAGCTTTAATGGCGCCATGTCCACTTATTGTTTGTGAGAAAAGCTTTAAGTAGGTATTGGAGATACCATTGTAAGGTTCAAGCTGTTGAATTGGAAACCCTGTGCTGCGATCCTACAATTCAATTTAGAGATCGACATTCGGACCTGGCTTTAGGAGCAATGATTGGTGGTAGAGAGCAAAAGTTAGCTGACGGTTTCAATGTGTATTATGACTAGAAATTCCTACATCTGATATGGAAGATTTAAAAATTCTGAAAAAGAAAGGAAAGGCTAGCTCAGTCGTTAGACCAT
Organism: Glossina morsitans morsitans; assembly: GCA_001077435.1. Taxonomy (NCBI): domain Eukaryota; kingdom Metazoa; phylum Arthropoda; class Insecta; order Diptera; family Glossinidae; genus Glossina; species Glossina morsitans. The sequence goes on along the minus strand of CCAG010006700.1, from coordinate 57,968 downwards.
GAGATTCCTAATCTCGTTTCCTGTCATTAGAAAACATCGGCCAAAGGAGACTATAGGTAGGGTAGAGTGCAGAATGGCCCACGGCTTATCATCTGTCCGTTCGGTAAGTATGTTTCGTCCAGCCGTTTATCATCATAATGATAAAGCACGTGTATTTCGTTTATATGTAGCCGTCTGTGGAGCGTCCATGGAACAAAAATTTCAACCTTCCTCATATCCCTCGAACTAGCTAGCTCAGCAATGACACGTGCGTCGATCTCTACATCCTCCGAATCTCTTGAAGTGGCACTTAAGAGTAGCCCTGAAAATAGTGAAATCAGTAGTTCGACAATTAGACAGACAGCGAGGATTTTTACAGACATCATAGCCGTTACACTTTTCTTAAGTAAAGCCGCGACTAGAGATAAATAATTCGCTATAGCTCAATTGCTACAGCGAAGCAATTCAATTCTTGTTCATTAAAACAAGAAGAAGAATCTGTCTTCTTCGGTTACAAACGAATTATTATTGATAAGCTTCTGCTCCACGTACGTCTTGCCATAGTCATCATAACATAATTAGTTCCACATTGTATGGTGCATTTTTTTTTTGATTATAAAACCCTGCAGTATGTGCAAATCAGTTGTCAACTTGGCGGAAACCTTGCTTAAAACCTTGCCTCTTAGCCCAAATCTCTATATTAGAGTAAGATCGTATTTCCCTTTTTATACCCATCACCGAAAGACGAGGAGTATATTAGTTTTGCCAGAACGTTTGCAACGTCCACAAGGAATCATCAGACACACCGCAAAGTATACATATTCTTGATCAGCATTAAATTCTAAATCGATTTAAGCATGTCCGTCTGTTCGTCTGTGTAATGTCTGCTGTAAACATTCTCCTAAAAATGACGCTATCGATTTCAAATCTGGCAGAAACATTGGAAGTTCTTGTAGATAGGTTGATATTGAAAATGGGCTAAATCGGTTGAAAGATACGGCCAAAGCACCACGTAAACTGAGAACACCTATGTTTTTCAAAAGGAATGAAAAATTGGTTTTTTGCTCATTGCTCGTAAACTATAGCATATTCAATAGGCGATGCTGTAACATTCGTGCACAAAAATGGAAAAAAATTACCACGCCTACCCTATATTATATGTATGAAAATTTAATAGTTTTTTCAATATCTTTATAACGCGCAGAAAGAAGCTTCAAAAGCCCTATAAAGCATATAAATTCTTGGCCAGTTTCAAATTTGGAATGCACTCCATATTATAGACCATGAAAATTTTGTTCTTTTACTTCCTTTGTCTTTTTTAGATAACGGTGATGGGTATAAAAGATTCGGTAACGATCGTTTTATACCGATCGTTTATATCGATTGTTTTACTTCCTCTTATTTATTAATACATGCATTTTGTTTTTGTTTTTCTTAATCTTTTTTTTTCATTTTTGTTGTTTTATAAGAGTATTTATAAGAAGTAGATAAGATTTATTCTCAAGACTCAATCTAATCCGATTGCATTAAGCTTAGAACAAAGCAAGCAAGTGTTATGGCTTTGCCTAAAAAATTTCATTTACTCGCCAATTCCGCCATTAACAATGTGTGTCATCCGATCCGTCTTCTATCGATCAATCCTGTTCATTACTTTTTCAAACTCTTCGTTCACAAATTCAATAGTTACAAATTTGAGGAACTAGCAAGGATAATTTACGTAATTTTTAGCCTATGACTAAATTCCTGCCGGTGCGGAAGTCCACAATTACTGCTGCAGAAGGGCAATGGTGTTACTGGAATTTTGTTAATGCCAAATGGAAGCATTTTTCACTCATTTTTACCGATGGATATAACTCTGATCTCTGGTTCCCGAATATTACCATTAAACCTTGTTTTTCAAATCATCCAAGCAGCTCTATATTCTCGGCTGGATACCTTGCAATTCTAGAAGCAAGTCTGTTTTATTTGATTTGCATTGGCTTCCCTTAGTCAGAACTCATTTTTATGTGTTAGAGATTAGATCTTTACTATACAATTTTGAGATTTGATATGTTTTATTTTCATTTTCTCTTGGTACCTAGCCACATGGGTGGGTATTCACTGAAGCAGATAATATCGCATTTACTAGACGATCACATATTAATGATCGAGCATTGATTTGTGCTGAGTTGGGGGCGATCAGCAAACACAATTTAGGCTTTTATCGGCAACAGTCTTGGAACGATTAAATTCATCGACGCTGCTCACTTGTTGTAGCTTCATACAGAATGTTATGCCCCTTTTAATAGGCCGATCTTTGGACACTCCAGATGCAATTAACATAGCGAGCAGGCCTTCATGTACATTTAGGATTTTGCAATCTCCTGATAATTTTGTATTTGTGTCGATATATCTCAATATCGGTATATCTGATTGTCACTTCATATTTATGCTTTTTATTCCCGCAATTTCGCGGCATACACTGCAACCTTTCCTTTTTTTAAAGCTTGTGATCAAAATGTATAATTGTTCAAAGTCAATTTGTGAATCTACTTCTTCACACATTCGTTTTGTTTACGCAACATGTCCGCTCTTCCTTTGCACACGCAAATGCATAAATATGTACACTTGTAATCTTCACGCTACACATCGCACACTACGGTGTTACTCATTGCGCTATACTATCTCGAAATCATTTGGAAAAGCGTTGTAAAAATACAGCAAATATGATATAAGAAGATAATTGAAAAGCATGGGAGAGCATAGCAAAAAAATCATAATTACGTAGTCGATGTGAAAACAGTCAGAAGAACAGATAGATATAGCTGGCATTAGCCAGCGAACTACCGCTAACCGCTAACTTTTTTGGAGTGCAGGCAAAGTATTTTAAGTTCACATTGAACTTTTTTACTCAGCACAGTGAGTCAGATATTGTTGATTTACTCAATTCTAGAAGAAGAAGAGCAAAAATTTTTATATTTATTTTTTGGATTAAGTTTTTTTTTTTTAGGATGATCAGGATTGTATTGAAAAAATAACTTTTTTTTTGACTTTAAATAGAAGACTTCATAAAATAATGTTGAAGAAAGTCCTTTATCGCAATGCAGTCGCCATTTCGCCCGTTAGACTCGGTAAATAGTAAATAATTTAGATCAATGAATAGATGAAAAATTATAGTAATTTTAGATCAGCTGAGGAGTGTAAGCGTTTTTTCTACATCAGCAACAGCTGTAACAACGACACCAACTAGAGCAAATACAACGGCCACAAATGTTTTAAGCAATAAGAGATTTGGCCAGCCGGTAGCCCTAACACACCCGCATTTAATTAACCGAGATGAACTAGTAACTGGCATAAAGTTAGATGAATTTAAACAACGCAGGCATCGACTAATGATAGGACTGCAGAAATACGTCGCCGAAAACACTCGAGGTATTAATCGAGATAAGCGGCATCATGCAGTAAGGTGGTCCATAAATCTAATAAACATGCTAACATTTCATATATGTATATAATTTGCAGGTAATTATCCCCTCATCTACCAAGAAATATATGAGTGATAAAATTCCTTATGTTTTTCGACAAAACTCTGATTTTTATTATCTGTGTGGTTGCTTGGAACCAGACACAGTGCTTATGATGAGTATAGATGATAAAAACAGTATAAAATCTACTTTATTTATGAGACCTAAGGACAGCCACGCCGAATTATGGGAAGGTACACGTACTGGTGTAGAGTTGGCTTCCGAGCTGTTCGGTGTCGACGAAAGCTATCCAATGGAGAACTTTAGGCCAATATTGATAAAATTATTACAACAACAAAAACCGTTAATTTGGTACGATTCGAGGGTCTCCGATTTGCCGCAACTCAATAAACAAATCGTAAACGTTCTGGACACAACTAAAAGTCAAGAACAATTATTATCACCCATAGGATTAGTGCACGGAATGCGCCTAATTAAGTCGCCAGCAGAACAAGATCTAATGAGGCGCACCTGCCAAATAGCTTCCGAAGCCATAAACGACGTAATGCGTTGTACTAAGCCTGGACATTCGGAGCATCATATCTTTGCAATGATCGATTATCAGTGTCGTCTACGCAATGCCAGTTATTTGGCTTATCCTCCAGTAGTGGCTAGTGGTGCTAACGCCACCACCATACATTATATTGAAAATAGTCAATTAACAAAAAGCGGTGATTTAGTGCTAATGGATGCGGGCTGTGAATATGGTGGGTACACAAGTGATATAACGCGTACCTGGCCAGTAAATGGAGAATTCAGTGAACCTCAAAAAATTTTATATGACATAGTTTTAGAGTTACAAAAGGAGTTAATTAGTAAGTGAAGCAATTTGCAAATCTTGATCTTGGAAAATTGCTTGATAAAAATTACGTTTACAGATATTATGTTAAAGGAAGGCGGACAAACCTTAGATGAACTTTTTGATACTATGTGTATAAAATTGGGAAAATATTTGCAAGAAGCTGGAATCGTATCTAAGAGCATTGACGACTTGATCGGTTTGGGCAGAGTAGGTTATTGAAACGATTATATATAAAATAACGTTAAACTTATGAGTAACCTTATAGGCAGGTTATGAATTTTGTCCACATCATGTTTCACATTATCTGGGCATGGATGTACATGATACACCCCAAATCCCTCGCAATTTAACACTACTGCCTGGCATGGTATGTACGGTAGAACCCGGAGTTTATATATCGAAAGATCGCTCTGATGTGCCAAAAGAATTTCGAGGTATGGGAGTGCGAGTAGAAGATGATATTCTTATTACTTCCGATAACAAGATTGAAATATTAAGCGACGCTTGTGTAAAAGAGAGAATACATTTGGAGAATTTGAATAAATAAAAAAACAAAGAGGACTACAAAATTTTGCTAACATTGGAAACAATAATAAATGGAAATTTTCAAAAAAACCTGAAGTCGACTATCATATATGCGATATTTACTGTACATGTTCCATTTATAGAACAAAACACGTTACAAGCGTGACACTGAAGAAATATTAGATGCTTTATTTAATAAAGGAATTTTTTGTCAAAAAATTATATTTCAAGCATACTTTTGGTAGGTTGGATTTGACATCTTTTACATGCCGCTTATTTGTATTTAACTGTTTTGTGTAAGTTAAACGTGAAAAGTCCATTTCCCAAATTTTCTGAGGGATTTTGTTCCATAGATAGATATTGAGAAGTTCGCGCTAGGAAAGGAATTTGTTCTACGCGGCCTTAGTAGTTAGTTATTTGATACTTATCACAACCAGTGGTGTGTTTATTCGTCCCCGTTCAACAATCTTAAAGCAAATAATAATGAAAATAAGGATAATGGCTGGGATGGACGATGAGGAGTATCGAATAATTTACAAAGTACAGACAAAATATAATTATAGTAGAAAACAAATAGCAATGAGTTATATGTCAATATATAAAATAAACTATAAGATATATGCTTATATGAAAGACATTTTTTAAAGGTGAGAAAAATAAAAAAATCGTCAGATACGAGGGAATGCACATTGGAACTTTTATTTTCAAATTTTGCTTCTGCCGGCGAAGACGGGAGCGAAATTCGTACAACAGAACAATAAATGAGAAGTACCGGGCTTAAGTTAGATGAGGAGTAGGTCACCTCGTTGATGTCGGCTGGATTCACGGAAAAATATAACCCGATGACTATGGGAATTCAGAGATGACGAATGAAGATAATTAGAAATGTAATTAAATAAAAATTGTAACAAATATAAAAGATACTTCAAGTATTGCATTTTTAAAGCAAAAGAAGAAAGTTAAGTTCAAGTTTCCCAAAGAAGGAGAAGAGTGTCAAAAATTTTGCCTTTCGCAGTTAAGTGCTAAAATAATTTCAATGGAAAAGAGAAAAAAACTACAATTGCGTCTTCTTGCAGGAAATCACGTGAACAGGAATAAATGTTCCTTTAGGTGGATCGGAAAATTTCCCGAATTAGGGCTTAACGTGTCATATAACTATTGGAACTGGCGCACTCAAATTTATATAGCCCTCTCTTCGATACTTTTACTGATTAAACTGACTGTTAGAGTTGACTTTCGAATCGATCAAATGGATGTGATTGCTGCCTTCTTCAAGAGTAATCTAGAAGAGCAATTTTACATGAACATCCCAGAAAGTTCCACACAATTTTAGTTAAAACTTATCAAATGGGTGATAGGAATGCACTATATCAAGAAACACAATAGATAGCTCAAATAAGCCGTCCTAACATTGGATATGCAATGCAGGCTTTATGAAGACGTAATAGTACTCCTGAAAGGGTACATTTGGAAGCTTTACAGAGAATTTTAAAGTATCTTAATGGCACAAACCATTACAAATTCCAATTTAGCAATATATCATATGAGAGTTCGAATGATTGCTCTGGGGCAAATTATCGCAGATATCCTCGAAGATGAAAAGTTCGCATTTTAAAATCCAAAGATTTCCATGGATATCAAAAAAGCAAACAACTGTAGCTTCTTCTATCACTAAGGCGGAATACATGTCTGTGGCAACTGCTGCACAAAAATCGTTATCGTTAAATAGTTGACAGAACTAAACTGGTAATCAAATGCAATAAGACGCACTCTGTACACTTGTCAAAGAACGCTTCTTGTCCTGCCTGATCAAAAAAAAAAAAAAAAAATGGGTGAGCTAATAGCTGTGAGAAATTAAATAAAGAAAAAAGTTGGATGGACATCAAACACGCGAGCTCTTTATTCTCATTTCGACAGCCAGTAAGTGTGTAAACAATAAACAATAAACATTCGTGTCGAATATCACTTTGGTTCCATTGATATTTGCGTTCTTTCAAAGTGCCAAAGGAATTTTATTGTGATCTATTGGCAAAGTGACCATGTTTAGGTAGAACATAATAGATATTATGATATTTTTAAAACACTTGCAATTATTTATATTCCATTTGATGCTACATTTCGCTTTGTTATAAATGGGTTTGATTTTCCAATTACACGGAGCTTATGCACGTTCTTCGTTTAAATAAACTCGGTATTATATTTCTTTTTACCGATAAAGAGAGCCAATCGCATTACTGCATCGCCATGTGTATGAATGTATGTCTTTTCTGGATTATAGAGCTTTGTGACGATGGCTGTAATTGGAAAACAAATCTCTTTTAATCAAAATTTTTTTGTAGTAGCTATAGAGTAAACTCACTCTCAGCCGCCGTTTCATATTGGGAGAATATGTCTATCTCTTGCTTTTGTACTTCTATCATATGTAAACATTTAAGATCATTTAAAATTTCCAATAAGAACATAACATCCACCGGTACCATAAGAGGAAATCTTAGGCAAATTTCTCTAACGCTACAACAGCACCTTACTACGCATTCAGTTAATATGGAACCCAGCCATTTGTCTAAAACGCGACGATTTAATGAACCGTTTAAACGTATCCATGGCACTGGTTTTATAACAATAACATCTCTGCAAGTACACGCATTGGAAGCATTATTAAAGTATTTTTAATAAATAGGAAAAATACCTTTCTGCAGTATTTACGTTGCATCTTGTTTCTGTTGCCATAAAACGTTTTACAGGTTTTACAATACGTTTACTAGGTCTACTTGTGCTAGGCTGCTCACTTTGGTTTGCACCCTCTTCTACTTTTTGTAATTTATAAGGAGCATTTTCCACAACTTCTTCGAAGCTATTCTCAATTGGATTCGTCAAAGATTCATAATTTCTCTTTAACGCTGCAGTAGATCCACCCATGTTTTCTCTATCTAAACGTTTCAAGTTAAAGGTGTGCACCACCCAGGAACGTATGTGATTTTTGTGCACATACATAAACGAATAAATGCCCACACGTTTAATCAAATAATCAGAACAGAGTAAGTCCAACGACTTTTGTAAAAATTCAATGTAAGGGAATTTACTCTAACATATATTTATGGAAAGAAAGACAACTTTTATATAAAATTGTAACCAAAATAATGATAACTTTCTCACCATCAATTCAGTAACTGTAACACCAAGGTTATGATTTTCTATATAGTCATGAATTTCCACTAAGCGTTTCTGTTCTATTTCATTAAAACCAAGTTGTCTTGATTTCTCCCGAGTCATTCCAATATCCAAATCTGTATATTTCCATAGTGTTTCACTATAATTCGAAGAGAAAAAGGACTGATTGTAATTTGCGAACTATATTACGCATTTCAACACTTTGCTCATCTTACTCAGAAATTTTTTTTAATATTTGCTCTTTAATAAGTTCCGATTGTACTAAAATCTTCGGTACATTCAAAGCGTTGTATGGTATTGTGTCGGTACTTTTTTGTACGTTTTCATTTACTTTTAATTGTAACGTTGGTAAATTTACAACAAATACATCCTGAGCTCGCACAATGCGTTCTTCTTTATTAAGTGTGGGTTCGTATTCCTCAGCTTTATCGTAATCATCGTCATTGGCATCGAAATTCAAAATTTCGCGGCATAATTGACACCAATCAATGGGCTTGGAAGTCTTAAGGCTACCAACTATTTTACCCAAATCTTTTCGTTCAATTTCTGTCTCTTTTTCATGCCAAAACGATTCCAACATTCTCACCAGAGTCAATAGATTACTATTTTCCACCTTGACCGATAAGCCACTTGTAGCCATGTTTAATAGTTTTTGCGGTGCTATCTCACTCAATGAGCTCAACACCTCTTTCTTTTCCGCTACAATGCTTTCAATAGCGTTCAGGTAATTGTCTTCGAATAAAATACATTTGAACGGACATTCAATAACTTTATGCCCATCTTCATCTTCTTTTTCCAGTTTATTAAAGTTTATATCAATTTCTTGTTCCATATGTTTTAAAGCGCAGAAGAAATGCAAATATCTTATTGGCAGTTTAGAAATGAAGTCATAAGGAGTATAGTGCAGTTTATAGCTAAGATTAGCTGGACGAAACTTAACGCGTACCTACAATGTGGAAATAAGTGAAGATTTTGAACCCAAGTATGTCTCATGATTTCGCTTACCTGTTTTTCATTGGGTTCATTTTCTATATATTTACTATATTCTGGATTTGGAGCATTGTCAAAAATAGTATGATAATGATCCAAAATACGGTCCATAGGAGAAACTGTTTGATTTCGTTCAGCGTCTACCGTTAGGATATTAATAGGTAATTTAAGATTGGGCACCAATAATTCGCGAGATAAACTTTCGGCAATAACAAACAATTGCCCTAATGTAGGCGACTTCAGTTCCATGCAATTTTTCGTTGCATGCTGTGTAGTATGTGGTCCAAAGAAGAAAGCCAGTACATTTTCATAATAGTCGTAGAATGAATCGTAGACACTATATGGTATACGCAGGAAGAATAGGCGCAACCTGTATTTTGATGAAAGTATATAAGCGGGTCCGGCTAATTGGTTAGGTAGTAGATTCAAATTTTTCCGTTTGATCGCCACCACTAAACCATCGCTGCGCGCTTTAGCAAACGCGATCTGCAAAATTTCTTCAGAGAAGCTTTTGTAAATTTCAAACGCCTGTAAATTGTATAAGGTCTTGTCACGCATTGAACAGAGTGAGCTGTGTAATGTATTGACGACTGTTGCGATTTTCAAATCAAAATCTGTTTCAGGGTTTCTGTAAATGATCACATCTTCGCCTGTTTCAACAGGTCTCCGGTTCGTAAAGCATTTTTCGAATTCAGCGACTGTGTCAGGTAACAAGTACTTCGATTGGATAATGGAATCGGTGGCATTGTAAATACTTTTATAAAGAAAACACATGACCAATGTAAAATGAAGAGATAAAGCGTTCGTGTATTCATTGCGGTCGGGGTAAATCTTTTTAAGTTTTTGTAAAAACCCTTCGGCATATTTTTCTTGCAGGTAGTTGTCCGTTTGCATCATATGCAAGTAAGTAGGGACTTGTGGTATGTGTCTTTTTTGGTGCACCAAAAATTGAACACGTCTTACACAAGCCTGAGTAGTTTTATTATAAAATCCAAGAGAATGTCGTATCACATCTCTACATACTTTGCCAATGCTTAAAAAACCAAAAGCAGGTATCGGAGTTGCTAAATAAATCGATACCGCCTTAGCCACCAATAACACTTCGTCTTCCTGTTTTGACCATTGCACGCGCAATGTACGCATGTTTTTTAGAGCATCGCGATCAATGGCGTCTACAACAGCCGATTTTTTGACCCGTTTAACGGACGGGGCAATGGTTGCACGCTTAGCAACACTAATATGCGTATGTGCCTTTCTGACATTGTGTCCTAATACCCTAATGGTTTTGCTATTGTTTCTTATTACGGTTGAAGTAGAACCAAGAGTACGTCCGGTGCGTACATTTTTTATAGGCGACGAATGGGTGCGTACAGCCCATGACCAATTGCGGAAGGTATGCGCGCACAACCGCGTAGAGAGACCGGCTGCACCCAAGCCGTCACCTGGCTGATCACCATTATCATTAGCCGGCGCTTCGTCGAAATCAACAGCAGATAAAAATGTTAACACCTTCTCATGCACACACTTCTCAGTCTTGCCACGCCGGAATCCGAGTTTAGTGTATACGCAAATGCGTTGCAGAGTAGTCCAATAATGATGCACATCATCGAAATTACGAAATTCAAAACAGATGGGTATGTATTCACGTTCTGCATTTACCTTAGCATAACTCATTTCCGACGGAGTAGTATCGAAAATTCGGGCTTTACGATTGAAGTAAATCCACATCATTAAGGGATCTCTGACGTCCAACCGATCACCTACCTGCGGTGAAAGAGAATTGGCAATGATTAGACCAAATTCAATCTAACCTAAACATTACGTTGTTTACGTCACCTGCACTAAACCCATGTGGTTCAAGAGTTTTAAAATCGAAATATAAATGCGCTGCAATTGTACGCGACTGATTTTGCATTGTAAATCGGCCGGTAATTGGCGCATCAGATAGTACTGTCGTACGGGATGAGCCAGATAATCAGCTAACCGTTGATCAACGCCTCTGTCTAAGCGAAAAATTTTATTGAATATAGACAAAGGTATACGATCAATCGCATCAACAAAGTAAACCCAGCCCACTGGTTTATCCGAGTATTTCGGCAGTGGCTGAATAAACGTACGCCAGCTGATATCTTTTGTATACGCCCTCAGTTTGGCGTGTTCTGGTTGAATATTTTTGAAGTAATCGTTTACTTGAAGAGAAGGTTCGCTTTGTTGCCAATACATGAGCAACTCTTCATTGACTTCGTAAGTAGCCTGATATTCGCTCAACTCCACCACAATATAAAACAGAAATTCATGCAAATAACGGGAAACTAAAAATTTCGGATGTTTGTACGACTTCAACGGTATCATCTCCTTGGCTTTCGCTTCTTTCACTTTTTTCATAGACTTGAGTCGTTTGTTTTGGTATCTAAAGGAAGCTAATTGACGCAAACGTCTCTCTTCTATTGATAAGAAAAAGCTGTTCTTCAGTTTTAATATTTCATGTTTTAAAACTTTGTGATTAATGTCTATCTTAGGATGAGTAACAAGACGATATAAACGTATTTTCTCTTCACACTGCAAAGCTATTTCATATAATCGCACAATCTTCTGTTGGGTCATGCTACATAATAATCGTCGTATTGATTTGCGGCACACTTCACCCTGTTCACCCTGATTAGCTTCCATGATTTTAATGGCTTTACATAACTCCATTACAGACATTATACATTTCTCATCTATTGTCTTAACTATGTAAGTTTTTCGCGTTATAACTTTTTGGCTATTATTATCTCTTTGCATTTGGAAATCATTGTACTCGAATGGTTTAATACGCGCCGTTATTTGAGGTATATCATTAAAAGTGACTCCTTCTTCTGGTATGTTGGGCTCTTCCGCACATTGTAAATTTTTAAGAACAGCCAAAGAAGTGGCAACTTTTTTCTTAACTGGATCGGCATGCTCAATAGCTACATACCTAAAGTTAAATTGTATCGAAATGGTACAGAGGATGCTATATTTCCTTTATTTTTACTTTTTTTTACGCGCTTACATATTAAGCCTTTGGCGTCCAGCATCCGTAAAGTACGATTTTATAAGACCTTCGCCTAACATTTGCTTTATTAACTGACGTAACGTCAAATGATGTGTGGACATATATCGATATATTTCGGTTTGACTACAGCCACGGGAACCGAAGCGAGACACACATTGGTAAAATTCCTCACGTAATGTCATATCAACAAACGAATGCTTTTCATTGTGAAAATCTTCATCTAAATACAAAAACAAAAAAAAATTGTAAAAGAATTAAGTCAATATTACAATACCCGGATGTTATTCTCCGATTTAAGCCTAATTTTTTGCATCTACTATTTTTTTATATTTATGTCTTTGACGATCCTTTTCCTAGAATAATCCGCAATCTATAAACAGTCATTTAAGCGAAAGGAGACTAGTATATAGTTAAAGGATTGCAAGTAATGCAGCACTGTCCACATAAAAATATGCCAAAAAATTAAAATGAATGAAGGAAGGGAACATTTGCTTGTCTTGTAAGTAATATTCGGCATATACAATACATAAAGTTCCCATACATTTCTGTTTTAAAAGTGAAAAGAGTCCAGAGAACATTTAACAAAAGCTCTGCAGAAGAATGTTAATAGGGCTTTGAAATCATCCGCACCGGGACATCTTTAGAAATAGGTAAATTTATACCGTGTGTATATCAAAAGCGGTACCTGCATGCATCTAAAATTGTGGTAAGTCAACAAACGAAAGCAGAAAGTTTTCACGTACAGCACGCCACTGTAAACCCATATCGAAAATAAGCCTCTCTTTCAGCATTGTAACTTGGTTAATTAGCAAAATTGCTGCATTTACTCAAATCATTAACCAGACGTTTTAGATCGAATGCAATTATGTTACAAAAATAAACGGTTTACTGCTTAATTGCCGTCATCGGGTTTCAATTTCCTTTCCAACGAACACTACAGGGAATTATATAATGAAACATATTACATGAATGGATGGATAGGAGCCCAAGAAAACTTTTTCGTTGATTGTAAAAAAAGTCTTCAAACAACGACTTCAGAATATTAATGTTATACTGTTCTTTCAGCTTATGATGAAATGATATAAGCATCACTTATGACTTAATCCAGCCAAAGTCATTCCATTGGCTTGTTATATACTCACCTGCAGTTTCGGCATCGGTTTTGCCATGTTCATTTTCAAATCCATGAAATAATTCATCAATTGAACGATCGGGATGTCTTAAGCTCACTACAGTTACTGTGCGTCCTTTAGAACTGGGATTTGCGTTTGCATTTTTTGATTTGGCATTTTTATACACTTCCAAGTAGGGCAAAGACTGTAACATAATATAAAATTAAGGTCAGGGCTTTCTATCACTTAGCTGAATTAATATTACCTGCGTTTCAAATATTTGTCTAAAAAGATGTGTTAACATAGCCTTTCGTAGCGTTTTTGAACGCTCAAAGGTTGGGAAGTGCGTAAGAATTTGCACTAAAGGCATTTTCTGCTCAGGTTTTTCTTTAAGTATTGAGTATAGTTTCTCCACCATAGCTATTAATGTACTACGATTGGTGGGATGAAAACGTGGTAAAGTTAACAGAATACCAACAATTAAACGCTCGCCACGTTTTTCGTTAAACAAATGATGGCTGATAACACCATGACGTATAAGCTTATTTCTAAAATTTTTTACGAAATTGTGAAATTATTAAACATATTAAGAAAAAATTTCTTTACTTTATGTAGAACACAATTGTGGCGTCTTTACAGAAATGCTGCAATGACCAAGGTCCAGCTGTAGGCTCGCCATTAAAACGTGAACGACCTATAGCCTCCCAAATGCAATATTGTATAGGCGTTAGATCTTTAGGTCGCGGAATATTTTCTGGTGTTAGAGCATTATAACGTAAATCTTGGCTCGCAACAATAATAAATGTTTTACCGAACCTAAAAAAAAATGACATATAAATTGATTTCCAGATTCTACACAAGCATTTTCTTTACTTTGATCTTTACATCGCTTATATATATCTCAACAAAATACTTAGTTCATTCAAAATAAACAATCGAATGGCCAGCCCCACAGCCCGGGAGGGCGGGAAGAAGCCGATTATGCAAGATGTGTGAACGACAGAGGTGTGGCAGACATAAGTATTCGTTGGAAAAAGCGTAGTACTAAGAGCATAAGACACTGCCATCATTAAAACGATATTAAATATTGTGTGTGTGTGCATATTAAGATTAAACTTAAAGCGTGGGAATCATCACCCGAAAAGAAAGCTGCCAAGTTGGATGATCATGATTACATTGCTAAAGCATTTCGTTAACATGAGACAACTTCTTTCCAGCAATTGAATAGAATGTTCAAGTCGTGGTAGATCCAAAGCATGCTTTGCCTATAATAATATCGGCAAACACTATCGTTGTAAATGGCCTGTTTAGAACTTTCTAAAAATTGTTTTCGTTGTAACAATGTGTAGAGTAATGCAAGGTCCTTTTATACAACAGACAAATGCGATAGATAAGAAATTATGAATAAGAGTTAGTATTACCTTTTTAGCAATTATCGCAGTTTGAGATATTTTCCATTACAGTATAAATAAAATTAGACGATTATAATAATAATTCCACTTACGTTTTTAACACAGTTTCACTGTCTAAACCTTTCACTAATTCAAATGGTACAAGCTTCCGTTCTTTATAAAATTCACATGAACCCAATATAGAATCATCGGATATAGGCACACACTTATAACGTGTAAATGGGCATTTTTCCTGACAATAACGTTAGATTTCGAATAGATATAAATTTCAGTAATTATACAGTGAAGTAGCTTTTGGAAATACTTACCGGTTTTATTGGCACTCCTAAATCGGCATCAACTATTTGGTAGCGATCAAAGTACTCAATGGTTTCACGATCCTGAGGTAATTGAAAAAATTGTAAATGTTGATGAACTCTTAGTATGAACCGCCATATTTCATCTCGGAGATGCAACGGCAGCGGTAAGTCAATTTGTAAAGCTTTGCCCATATACACCCACAATGCTAAAATGTTTGAATTATCAGCAAAAATAAAACCTTTGTAATAATTTAATTTTATTTACAAGGTAATGTTATGCCTTCTAAGCCTTCCAAAGCAATCTCATCCAATATTATACGTTGTAAGGATCCTCGATTGTTCGGATACATGCCCTTCAATTATTTCAAATATATTTCGATAAAGTGAATTCTTCAATTATATCTTTAAAGATATTCCTTGCAGTATCTTGATTACGGCTCAAGCTTTTATATCCGCCAGAATAAGAAATAATTTCCAAAACTCTTTTGGTAAATTTTCACATCTGTATACTTTTACAAATGTCTTAAATCTTCTTTTCCATGCCATTCACTAAGATACGTTAACATTTACACTTGAAATATTAAATCTACGTAAAATATAAGTGTGTGGCAGCATCAACGTATTGCATTCGTTAAATGGCAGCACCAACGTATTGTATTCTGTTAAATGACAGCACCAGCGTATTGCATTCTGTTAAATGGCAATAGGGGTGGCAGCACAATAGTAAACAAAACGTTTTCACGCGGCATTTACGAACTTTTACGACGCTGCAAAATTCTAATGAACACTTCAGTGGAATATATAATTAGAAAGATAAACACATACTACGTATACGTATGCGTGTGTTTGTTTTGCGTGCCGTAAATATAAAATATAAGAAACAAATTAAAAAATGCATATATGTAAGATATATGTTCAACTCAAAGAGGTTTGAAAGATGATAACAGTAATAATAATAATGTAATATAATATAAAATTTAATATAAAAACAGCAACAGCAACAAAACAAGAAAAGGTAGCAAATTTAAATAGATATAATAATATTTGAGACAACAACAATGTTAACAAAAATAAAACAAAAAATCATTTTGCACTATATGAAGAGAGAATTCTTTTGATTCTTTGGTTCTTTTGAAAAGAAAAGAAATCATTAAACTACACCCGAGACTTAGAGCAAAGTCGAAGTGACTACAGCCGCGATAAACGATACGAAATTAAAGAAAAAGTTTCTATTGCGAATAACCCACAAAATACAAGTATCAACAATCACGATTATGGATTTTATACAAGATATAACAAAGAGTCTACAAGAATTACTATGTAAGCTTCACTTAACGTTTACATCTAATCCATTATTCTTACTTTGTTGTTTATCTACATTATTCATATTAAATTTGTACACAATCTCTTATATATGTGCAGCGCTACTATTGATATCTTTTTTTTACGTGACATTTTTGTTTCTTTGTATCTTTCAGCCTCGTATATCGATTTGGATTATTCATTATGGCTGTATCGCTTATTGACACCGTTAATTGTAACATTCCTTCTGCCCTTGGTGTTTGTGGCATTAATTTACATATCTTTTTTAGTGTTATTCATTTACAAATTGCACAGGTTTGTATACAACAATGATAACATTAATAACAATAAGGCACCCAACACACAACACACAATTAATTTTATTCATTCAGTTGTATTCCACGAGCAGTCCCACCAGAACGATAACAATGTGTGTTTAGAATAAAATTAAACAGCGATAAGTTGCGAAAGTTATTGTAACTTTGAGAAACGTGAAAGTAGAAAAAAATCCACCCAAACGAATATATATATATATTATATATATAAATATATATCAATTTATTGAAATCTTCAAAGCCGAGCATAGCGCCAATGGAGCTAAAGTGGATACCCTCTTAAGCGCAACACCTTTCTTCATATGTTTGCTTCGTTTTGAAAATGATTTTTCAAACTTATCATCTAAGCAGCCATGCATTCTTCATTGGATGAGGCACTCCTTCCCCGGGAAATGCTTTTAAGAGAATGGGAATGCGATTGAAATGAGAAAGGACACACCATCATTCATGGTGGTGGTGTGGTGTGCATATTTCAAAGTCCATTGCCGTTTCTCCCGTTAGTTTACTTTTACTCTCTCCCCCAATTCCATTTAATTACTTCCTCACCCGTCATGTTGCCAACATAAGCTCTAGTCAATGCTTGTCGGCAAACAAAAGCCTAATTTATTCATTGTTATTAACGTGTCCCCGTATTCTTCTTCTGCAAATGGTTTCGGGCATTTTCCTGCTATTTCTTTACCCTGCCTCACTAATGTCGCGTAGACATGTTCCTTCCAAAGTAAGGCAACCTTCCCTTTTCTAGGCGTTTTTTTGCTCGAAATGGTGGCAGAGACCGCATTTACTCTTTCACGTCAGATTCAGTGAAAGATCGATCGAAAGATATTTTAATGCGACAAGCAATGATTCGCTTAATTTGAACTCCAATATTTCAGTTCATAATAGTTACTAATGGAAATATGCAACTAATCTGAATGACATCGTCGGCCTTTTTTTAGCTGCAGGCATCCACCCCTTTATCTAGGTATTAACATAGGGTCGTTGGAATTGTGAAAATGTTGCTTTAAACATTATCGACTCTTAAACCCTTCTTGTTTTTAAATTTATTTTTTGATTTTGGCTAAAAAAAAATTGTTTTAAGTTTTTAAATTTCTTCTTTCTTTACAGAGAAGTAATTTTACGGGCTGTTCGTACCGACCGCAGATTTTGGGAATTCGGACGTAAATTGGTGGCAGCCATTTGGGATGCCCATGGGCGCATTTATCATGGCTACGAGGTGATCGGAATGGAAAATATTCCGGATAACGGTCCTGCTCTAATCGTTTACTATCACGGTGCCATACCGGTGGATATGTATTATCTTAATTCGCGAGTTGTCTTACAGAAGGATCGTCTAATCTATAGTATAGGCGATCGATTTCTGTTTAAATTACCCGGTTGGGGAACAATATCGGAAGCGTTTCACATCAGTCCCGGCACGGTACAATCTTGTGTAAATATTTTAAATGAAGGCAACCTATTGGCCATATCGCCGGGCGGTGTATACGAAGCGCAGTTCGGCGATAATTACTACGAACTCTTATGGCGTAATCGTGTCGGTTTTGCTAAGGTGGCTTTAGACGCTAAGGTACCAATCATTCCTTGCTTTACACAAAATTTACGCGAAGGCTTCCGTCAGTTAGGTATATTTCGGAATTTGTTTTTAAAACTGTACAATGCAGTCCGAATACCAGTTTATCCAATATATGGTGGATTCCCCGTGAAATTTCGCACCTATTTGGGTAAGCCGGTAACATACGATTATAATATAACACCCGAGGAGTTACAAGTTAAGGTAATTTAAATGAATTGTTATTTTTATTATTAAATTTACTTATTTAATTTAGGCATTATTTTGCACAGGTGGCTCAAGCCTTAGAGGATTTAATCAACAAACATCAACGTGTTCCGGGCAGCATATTCCATGCGCTGCTGGACCGTTTCCCACCATTTCGTAGTAAAAAATATGTTTAATTGTTAAGTTTAAAATTCGCACCTTTTGAACTAAAAATAAATAAGAAAATCATATTAATAGTCTATTAAATTGTAATATTGAACCGATATGTTTTTCTCAATTTTATATATATATATATATATATATATATAACACATCTCCTATCAAGGATTTTTAAGCTTTCAAAAATGTCTTCTTCTTCTTGCTTTTTTTTTGTGAAATAATTTATATAAGATGTTTTCTCTTCTACTTAAGCTCTAAGCATTTTTCTTTTCTAATTTATGTATTTATTTATTTATTTGTTATTATTATTATTATTAATATTATTTTTTTTTCCGAGGTACTTACATGGCTTTTAAATTTATTTAGCAACTAACCAATCAATCAAATACTATACTCGAATTTTTGCCTTCACATATATATATATATATAATTTTTAGTGTAATTGTAATTTCCCCTTAAATCCGTTAAGGTACCAAGAATTAGTCAAATAAATAGAGTCCGGTAATTAAGTTATTTCAAATTTTTCACTCTTAAATTATTTTGAAATTTACACTAATGTTTTCGCTTTCACTTTAGTAAGATAAACAAATAATTAGACTAAAAAGTGATTTGTACGCAGGCGCTGCTTAACGAGTACAACTCCACATGTGCTTTGGGTTGTCGCGAACCTAAATTAATTAATCTCTGGTACTTTTTTCATTTAGAAAAAGTTCACACAGTTTGTGATCAGATATCCAGTTACTTCTTAACTGTTAAGAGGCAACTGGGCCCGAATGGGAGCAATTTTACGCGACTTCAGTAAATCCGCTCCAAGTTTCTTTCAAGTCTCATTAACGTAAGCTATGAAGTGAATTCACGGAAAATTGCGACTTTACCAAATTAGTAAGAGGCGATTTATAACTTTTTGTCGTTTCGATTTCTAATAATAAGTAAAAAACAGATGGGAAAACCTCTCTCTTACACTGCGAGAGACTTTATATATATATATATACATATAAATATTTAAATATACTATGGTGGAACAGAGCCCTCTATTAAATACCCTACAACACTCTGCAACCATCCATTTATCGACTTTCGAAAATAAGGCGTTATATGGGAAGTGATCAAAAAGGTGGTTCGTTCCGAAACCGAAACAATTTTCCTCAAAATCTCTCAAAAATTGCGGCTTTTAGGTTGACTACAACAAGAAGACACGACTGGCAGACAGACGGACAAGCTTACATCGATATAGGAAAGGTGAAATGCATTTCAAATCCGTCTGCGTGTTGCATGCGTATACGCATAAACTTAATATACTCTGGTACCACAAGTCGTGTAGGGTACAAAAAAAACGGAGATTCTAATATGCATATGTTTTGCGAGGGGTTTTTCAGTACTTCTTGAAGCTTGAAGCGGATAAGAGAAGATAGCCAAACGAGAATAAAAAATTCCGCAAAATGTATATTTGTCATCTATTGCGTTTAGGATTGAATTTAATTTGATTTTTTATTTATTTATTTTTTTTTTGTCGACTATTAACACGTCAAGTCTAAAGTTTACAAAAAACTGAATGAATAGCTAGTGAAACTAGTGAAGTTGCCTTCTGGATAAATAAGTGAACGAACGTTTGCGTTTGTATCGGGGAAATTTATGATTTCCTTGTCAACTATTAGGTGTAAAATTAACTTAAGTCCTTTTGTTTTCTCACCCCTTCTACATGTTTTATTTAATAAAACAACTTTAATAACAATAATATAATATAATTAATTAATATTAATATGCTAATATAAGAAAGAATGTCTTCAAACTTTTAAAGTTTTCCTTCTTCTTTTTTTTTTTGGTTATAGAAAAGCTTAACAGAAAAAATATGCAAACAAGCTGAAGATTTAAATTAATTTTTCTTATTTGTATAATTAAAAAAAAATCTTTTTATTTTAATTTGTACGCGAGAAATGTGTTAAAACTTTTACAAATTTTATTTTTATAATGCTTAATAAATGAATGAATTATGATTAAAATGGCCATGTTTTTTACAACAACACACAACTCATGTTGGATAGAAGAGAGAAGGTCCGCTTTCTCATCTCCATTCCGATCCCGAGTGCGATGCTTTCATTAATTCAAATTTAATTCAAATGCCAGATAAAGTAATAAAAAAAAAATATTCGACCTTGTTGTGCACTATGCTTGCTGTAATTGCTCGCAGAAGTAATAATAAAAGTCTCCCAAGGAGATGACATGACCTCTGATATGATCAGAATGTTGAAAACATAAAATCACACCTTTGCGTTAATTTGCAAACGAACATTATCGAGAATTCTTATCTGCATGCATTAAGTCTCCTAATACCCTACACCACTTTTAGTACAGGGTATATTGAGATCGTGCTGACGCACGTAACAGCCAGAAGGACTAATGGTAGACCTACCTTCGATTATACCGGTCGATTGAGAATCATTTTCGAAGGCCGCAATTTTCGAGAAATTCCGATGAGAATTGATACACAGACGTGCTTTCGCCCAAAGACGAATACTTTCGAAATTAATAAATAGTTCGCATCGCGCCACTTTCTCGGCCATTCTCCAAATAACGCTTTATGTTGAGTTGTTTAAGTTGTTATAAGAAAAGATATTGCACTTTCTAGAATCTCATGAAAAAAATCGCGTAGTAATAGTATTTCGGCATTCTTTTTGAACGTCTTGCCGTGCAATTGCTGCTACGGAAACTGAATCTTTATATGACCAAAAGGTCTAAATTTCCACACTTCGCAATGAAATTTGTTCGCAATAATAATTTGACATAAAAGTAAAACTTACCAAATTTGAACCATGTAGGTCTATTTTGTGGGACTCAACCCATACGGGTTTTAATAAAAAATAGGGCGTTCTATGCTAAAAAGATCTAGTTTTTAATATTACATGATGAAAATTTATCCATAGTAAATCCACCATAGGGAATTTGGATCGTATAGATCTACATTTTAGACCGCTACATCACATTACATTAAAAGCTGGATACGATAAAAACGATAAAAATTGACACGTCTATTCTACGGACAATCCTCCATCATCTCTAAAAAAAGCGGCCTCGCCCACTCAACAGTATGAAGTAGCAAAGCTTTGCTTTTTTGTGTTATTTAAAAAAAGAACTGTTGGGTATAAAAGATTCTGCCATAACTGAATAGAGTTTTCTCACTTGTGTTTAGTCTATTTTAGGAGAATGATAGAACGCTCTTACTTGTTCACTTCCGTTTCAGCTTCATAGGCGATGGTATTGCTTCTGGTTTTGTCTCCTTTAGACGGCTTTAAGTAGTTTTCACTACAAAAAGTCTATCTGTGACTGTGATGTTTCGTATGTCTACGATGATTTACATTTGAAGAATAGCTCCTCAAAAGCGTAGCGGTGTCTGTATTCTTCACAGAGCATATTGAGCTGACAATAGTATAGTTGGGAGGAAAGTTTTTTCACGTCTCTTAATTTGTCTATAAAACGCCGTTATTGGGAATTTATTTTGCACTTCTTAAGCGAATTGTTACGTCCCGACTATTTTTATTATTTTTAACATTGATCCATGAATATTAGTTAAGAGTAAGTGTGCGGTGTTAGTTCTTAAGTTGGTTAGTTTGGGGTATAAAGAAACTGTACACCGCTTGTGGTGTAAGTGTAACTTTAGTTCGTGCGGATGAATACCACACCCCGAGGGACTTGATATAGACCCATCTTTTATTATGGAAAGGATATAGATTCAAAAAGTGATTCTGAATCGATCTAAACTTGTCTGTCTAGTGATAGGTATTGTTTTCTTGCATTCAGTTTGTAGGCCGTAATTTTGGAGACATTTTGATCAAAATTGGTGCACTGATGTGTTCCGGTCCAAGGACGAGCGCTATGGAAAATGATACGTATCGAACAAGTTTTTCGATCTCTTCCCATATAGGGCCTTAATTTAGTATTTAATGGTAGACCGTGGCCCACTCCAGTATATTTCACTTGTTCGTAAAGTACTCTAAAGCACTCGATAGTAAAAACTCTCTGATAAACGGAGAAGTGAAAACAAGAACAAAGAGTGTTACAAATACAATGACAAAATTAGCATATTGCATATGATGCGTATTTAACGCTCTCGCTAATTCGAATGTAGTTAAAGCTAAAATTCTAAAGCAATTTATTAAAAAAAGAAAT
Organism: Glossina morsitans morsitans; assembly: GCA_001077435.1. Taxonomy (NCBI): domain Eukaryota; kingdom Metazoa; phylum Arthropoda; class Insecta; order Diptera; family Glossinidae; genus Glossina; species Glossina morsitans. The sequence goes on along the minus strand of CCAG010006700.1, from coordinate 35,404 downwards.
TCACACAATTCTCTTTATTGCGAAACATTTATCTAAAACAAGAAATAAAATGCTTTGTCTTCTCCTTTTTCTTAACTATACTAACCTGTAGCTAAGTATCGTTAAAATTATTGTTTTATAAACCTACAACTAACTGTAAAGACTTTAATAAAACAAACATATATATATATACAGCTAATGTCTACCATTGAATTCATGCGTTTTAATATTTCTCCGACATAATCAATACAATCAACGAGCTCCACCCGGTGAATGGGTAGCAGCCCTTACCCTGTCCGGTTATGTCATCGTATTGCTCCCATAAGTAGCCGGTACGTCGATATTCTTTGAAAATATTTTCTATTAAATTTTCCCGCAGTTCGGTGTAAATTTCACGCGCATAAGCTGCGTACGGTCCCTCGATGGTACCATAATGTCTTAGAGCCCTTAAAGCTAAATAATTAATATTAACCCAGATGGCACCGCGCCAATATGGCGGATCGTGTTCGGTGTTGCGCTTCTGATATAGCGGTGATGTTTTCGATAATGAACGCAATCCGTATTTAGTCCATAACATTTCGGAATCTCTAATGTTTCGCATTAATTTCTCCAAATAAATTGAATCGTGATCCAATATTTCCAAGAGGAATGGAAATATGTTAACATAACCGAAATTGCTGTCTACGTATCTGTAATCGGGTTGCTTTAGGATAATTCTTACCATTTCAAGGGGTTGATGCTGTTGCTGCACACGCTGCAGATTTTTCTGCGTCAATTGTGGTCTTTTCAAGACTACTGAATCTGTATGCAAACCCCAATCGGCATAGTTACCAGTGTATGGGCTTAAGTGTTGATTATTCAAAAGTTTATTGTTTTGGAGAAAACTGGCTGTTTCGTAATACTTGATGTCATCTTTGCCTAGCAAAGTAGAAAGTTCGGCCATCACACCAGACGCAAACGCTATCCAACATCGAATATCGACATGCCTCTCTCGGTTCGTTGGATGGGAAGCTCTTGGAAAATCGTCCAATCCTGATGTTAAGGTTTTCGGATTCAATTCACTCTCCGTATTTGGATCGCGACCACGCCATTGATATGCACCAGGTTCATCACCTTTCTGAGTAATGTTGTACCATGAAAACCATGCTTGCAATCGTGGATATAATCTCTCCAAAACGTCGAGACGCCTATTTTCACCTAACTCTACCTTATGATGTTTTAATAGTTTTTTCAAGACTAAGAAAAATGTGGGCGGATTCGCGTTCAAATTGTGCTGAATTACAAATTCTTCTGGCACTTTAGCCATAGCCTCTACTCCGAGTATCTGTTCTCTGGGTATCCAGCCTTCTATGTTCAGCAAATCAAACCAGTGACTCATAATATCTAGTTCAATGTCAATGTCCCATGATGACAATAACAAACCATGGAAGCCTTCATCCCAAAGAAAGCCACGTGGAAAAAAAGAGCGCGAAGGCACAGCCGTGTACAAAGCAGATTTCCAATAAGGTACTGCTTTGGATGTATACACGGACTTCACTTTACTAGCACCATAAAAATAACCAATTCCTCCGAGCATATTACTAACGGCATATTTGGCAAAATTGATCTCGTCGGCAGAGAAACCACGAACTTTTAAATTGAAAGTATCCTCAAAACGCTTATCGAATGCTAAAACATGATCTTGTAGCGAATTAGTGAAGTCTCTTCCTGTCAGGGGCTTTGGCACAAGCTTGTTTATTGAAAATCCGGATATTGATTGATAACTTATATCCAGAGTAAAGTTGACTTCAGCCGTGATTTGTATGGCTATGAAATTGGGATCCAAAGCTATATTGCCATTGTGCGATATCATTTCGCCTGGCAAGCCTACATAACGTTGCCCTTTCTTGTCGGTGAAAACACGAAAATGTGTGAAAACAGTTTCTTTTAATTTGCTCAAAGAAGGCGCTACGGTGCTTAGATATGATTTGTGCAAGATTTTGCCTTTAATCGGGTGAAAACGCAATTGAAATTCTCCTGTTCCCAATGTTTCACCATAAACTCCAGATTCTGGACTTTTATCATCTGATATGTAATTAATACGGCCATTAGTTCTTTCATCTAAGGCCACATACCATATCAACGATATTGATCGATCCCAAGCCTTGGAAGTGTTCTTAACAGATATTCTAGCAGTCCAATCGCCACCAAATTGCTTGCCCGCTGTATATTTAATGAATGATGTTTTTATTTCAAAAGGTAAATCGTGAATTTCTTGCACGCCAAAATTACGACCGTCATGATGAGTCCAACCATATTTATCCAAATTATCAGCCATATCACACCAGTGTCGAATACCTTTGCCACCATGGCCTAGATTGGAAGGTGCATACCACATTAAACCAGTTACCAATGAATGAGGATCTCTTGTTTTTAAACCAAAGTAATTTAAAGGCCTATAAGAACCCCAATATAGTTCAGGATTGTCCAAACCGGCTCGTGTGACCATCTTTTGATTATCGAAAGGCGTATTAACTCGTGTTTCTAAATAACCTAAGTAGCCGAAGTATGAAGCTACTGCCAAGCAGACACAACCAATCAATGTTTTCCATTTATCTAAAATCAACTTCGAGGATAAATTGAAAGTAGCTTTCTTTTTATGATTTCTGGACTTTTGCTTTTCGTTGCCAATTTGCGAAGTGGTACTTGAACCAGTAGTACTTGCTCGACTGCCACTATTACTTAACTTCGTGCTATGCGAAGAGCCAGAATTCTCTGTAGGCGTGCTATGATTACTAGATTTATTCGATTTGCTTGAACTGCCGGCAGCATTAGAGTTATTACGTTGACGTGCCATTTTTATCGATTATTGATAAAACTCAATATTAGCTTCTCTGTCAGCTTGCACAACAGCACAAACTTCTCCGCGGTTTACATTACCTAATCTTATATAGTAATGCTTATATTTGTCAATTACAAATTCTTTGGCTAAAAGTGGTAAATCCAAGAGTACTGCGGTCTTTATAACAACATAATATTTATTACAGTGAAAAAAAGACGTGTTCACTTCTTGTTATTTTTATTTACAACTATTTGATATAAAATGATAAATAACAGTGTTGCAAAGCGCGCGATTTTTTCATTTTCTAACTATGTGTATTTGCAATAAGATATTCCCAGATCGTAAATGAAAGAATTGGTATCTGTAAGTTTTCATTGGTGGAAAAGTTATCTGTGTGACTGATAAGTCAGTTCTTCTTGTTATCAACCTCAAAATACACTCGAAGTGCGAAAAATTGAATAATGGCCTCCTAGGGAAGACGTTGATTATGTTGCCATATCCGCTGCAGTGAAAAGTGTATGCAGTATGTCTGCATATAAGTTCCTTTATCTTTGTAAATAATTGTCTGTAAATAGCTCTTCTAATTTTATAAACAAAGTTTTATGCTATTCATAAGCATGTGCATTATTTGCAGATATATATGCATTGTGTGCAGATATATATAGAGTATTCCCCGATGTAATTAAACACAATTTTAAAAAACTATATGAATTTATTGAAAAATATTGTAAGAGAAAAAAACATGTAGCTATTCTGTTATCGAAAAATCAGAAAACTATGTTGAAGTTATAGTAAAATAAAATGTTGTAAAACAAATGCGATGACATACCCACATTATTCACTATGCAAAGTTTTGCAAACTAATAGCCCACCTGCATATATGACGAACCAAATTCATCCTCTACTTTAGGCTCATATCGTAGCCATAAAATAAATGTAACTTGTTTAACGTTGATTATTCGTTGTGGATAAGATATGTTCATTCTATTATCGCTCGTACGTAGAAAATGTGTGAAATGCGCCAAAAATATTTATTGGAATTTTTTTTTTTCTAAAAGATAAACCGAAAATATCGTATCAAAGTCAGCCCGATCATCATCTTCAACTTTCTTCACAGATTGAGTGCGACCTTTGCCTCATGCAAAGACGACGAACCAATTGATCAATAGGACACTACAGCCGCAAAACTCAAAAAAAATCATACGAACCTATAGCAAAAAAGACATACCCACACTCTCGTATGACCAACGACCGGTGATGGCGCAAGAATATGGTTTCTCTTTTTTTTTAGATTGCTGCTCCGGAGCAGTGGCATGATAAAACACTTCAACAAGAACTATGTGACGATACTGGTTCGTAAAGTTACGAAAACCACGAATTGGATAAATATATATTGAAAAAAGATTGTAATGAATACAAATCCCTCGTTTCCTTCATTTCAACGATATATTATAGGCAATTCGACTAGATAGATGTCTTAATTAACCAGATTTTCAATTTCGAAGTAACGGCCACAATAAAACAATCTAATTTTTGTTGTGCACTAAAACAGAGTTGTTAAAAAAATGGAAAAAAATGTAAAAATTTATTAGTTTGCACTGGTAAGTTCTGATAGTTACATTGTGAAAAAGCGTTGTGTGTGGTCACTGAGAGGGGGGTAGTTAGCATTATAGGACACCGCAAAATTTAGATTTAGCGCTTCGATATCATCAATTAATTGCAATAAAAAAAAACGATGATTATAATAAGTAGCATAATAGTACGGTCAAAAAAAAAAAAAAAAACGAAACGTTATTAATCTGTAAACGTGCTTTACAGCTTTCGAAACAGTACATGATAACTGACTTATTGCAATCAACTAATTATTACTCTTTGTGCGCCGCAGGTAAAACTGACTAAAGACGTGTTTTGATTTTCATGTGTTTCCATATGGCCCTTCCTTTATAATATTTCATAGCAGGGTCTTAGAAAATCTAAGTAATTGCTTGGATTGAATGAATTTTCAACTTGGAACTTGAACAATCTAATGAAATAAATTCTTAGACTAAACAAAAAAGACTGAACAATCCTAAAAAAACATATATATATGAAAACAAACTTTAACGAAATTACTTTAATTTGGCAGGATACCATCAATTTATGATGCTACAAAGCAATCGAGTGGCACTTTGCCACAATCACTAAAAACGAAGTTCATGGATTTCAAGATATATTGATTGCTATTTCGATTTTTGATGAATTTGAATTGTCGCTTTTTTTCCTCGTCGCGGTCCGTTACGTGACATTAGCTGAAAACCCGAAAATTCCTGGAACTACTGAAACCGCCTGCCGTAGAAACACCACGTAAAGATAACATATTGATCAAAAATAGAAAAGTGAAATAGCGAAAATAGGAAAAAAATGCTGTAGTGTTTGAAATGGAACGTTCGATACTCGTCTGTTTTATTTATTTCTTTTTAAGTAAAAAAAGTTATATTTTATCGAATATGTGTAACAGCGATCCAAAGATAACATTGTGTGCAAGCGTTAATTAGATTCCAATAGACTTCTGATCTAAGATTTTGAAGCCGCAATTGCGATTTACAAGTATGATAAAAAATTCATCTGATGCAATCCGATGCTTGTCCGTTAATTGAAACACGTCAGTCGCGCTATCAAAAATTGATCGTTACATGAAAAGTTTAATTTATTGAAATGCCTTTTGAGTATTACATACATCTGAATAAAACTTAATATACCTCGTAGTATAAGCGAGAGCGTAAGAGAGAAAGTCAGCTATACATACACATACATTGTATATTGTAATGATAACCTCGAAACCGGCATAAAGTGATGAAAAATCAAAGTAGTTAATTTTAATGAAATTTATTTAATTTTGTAAACGCATTATAGCAACTGAAAATCATGTAAGAATAGCCAGAATTCCGAATGTATAGTAAGCGATTTTATCCAAATTGTAAAATATTGATAATATAAAGAAAAACGTCAGATTATTTTACTGCAGCACTTAATGCTAGGACAGTAAAGCGTAATTCCTTGGGGTCACGAGCCATGAATTCCTTGCAAACACGAGCTGCATCTTGGAGAAAAGTGTCATCGCTCGTGGCTCCGTGTTCAATAGGGAACATTTTACGACCGTCGAGTTCATACAGAGTGCCCGCCTTGTTAACGAAGGCGATAAAATGATGATAAACTTCCTCATTAGGATCTGATATGGTTTGACCTTCTTGAGCCAAAGCTTGATGACTCTCACGCACAGCCTTATCAGCTTCTAAGGCTTTGCCGCGTTCTTCCGGTGTCATATCTTTGGTTAAGTCCAAGAAATCCTTTAAAATGCCTTCACCTAACATAATATCTTCATTGTTAGCTACGCTGTGTATGAGAGCTACCGTTCCACAAGCATTTTGGCTAAGTTGACGCATATAAAACAAATCCTTGGGATAAGTTTGTTCAGTTTCAGCTAGACGTTTCTGTTCTTCAGCGCGATGCTTTTCATAGGTATCAGAACAAGGAAACAATAAAATTATAGACTTCACTGGCTTTGGTATCCATTCTAGCATATCAGGTTCCAGGCCCATTACATCAGTTATAACCCAATCCTTGGTTACACCAAATGTGTGTATGTATTTGGTCAACACTTCAGGATTAGATTCTAAGGGCGTCCAGACAGACATAGTTAATTGCAAACTGGAAATAGATTTTATAAGCTTTCGTCTCAAAAATCAATTCGTTGAAAATTTTCTTAAATAGATTATTAATTATCTTTTTTTTTTGCTAACAGAAAATTTTATTTGTCAACTGTGTTTGAGTTATATTCCTTTTTCTTCGTCTTCTTGTTTTGTTACTCAGCAAATTAACAACCGAAAATTCGCTGGAATGTATAAAAAAGGCCCAATGTGAACACAGAGTTCTTTTTTTGGTCCTTAGTGAAGTTGGGGTTAGATTTGAAATATAAAATTATTATTTACTTATTGTAGTGGTTATTTGATTAAAGTTTTTTTTTAGTTTTGCGCGTTATACGTCCGCCACGTTATTTATAATATAATAAGAGTGAAATAGATGCACAGTACTTCTTCAAATCATAAAATAATAACTGAAATGTACTTGCATGAAAAGGCACTAAATATTTTTATTGATGGAAGTTGTTTGCAATAGAAAATTGGAGAAAAACGACGTAAGAGGAGAGAGTTTAATAATTATTTCTTATACCCTACACCACTTTTGATACAGGATGTATTAAGTTTGTGCGAATGTATGTAACGTCCAGAAGAGTTTAAGATAAGCTCGAAGTTCTGTCGCATCCAGCCTATGTTGTTTATATCGATGCAACAGGGCTTAGCTGGCACGCGGTTTTGAAGGGCTGAAGAAGTGCCAAAATGGATCGATAAGTGGATCGCTGCTGAACCAATATCGTGCTTCCGACACGGTGTCGCCCGAAAGATGGGAAAAAGTTGTAGAAAATGATGGAAAATATTTTGTATCAATAATTGACTTTTTTAAGTGAAAAAATGATCAAGCATATAATACATTAATTAAGTCCTATGCTCTTGGTGGCTTGTATGGATGTACGCGTCATGAAGAGAGATTTGATGAACTTATCTTATATTCTGCCAAGCGAATCAAACTCATTTTCGGAATCGACTTAAGCAAGTCTGTCCCTCTGCCTGTCTGGGCTTCTTCATTTTTTCGTGCTTAGCTTAGGAATTGCAAATTTTTAAGTTAACTTGATCACGTTCAGTAAATTGGTATGTCAAACCGGCAGATAAACGCTATCGAACATTGAACATTTACTTTTCACGGGAGTGTTTATGGAAAGAAGAGTGCGGAAAATGTACTTATATAATTGAATTACTTAATGAATTCTGCTCCATGTTACGTAATAAATCGCTCAGATTTGTTATATATATTTGTCATTTTGATTTAAATATTTTTTTTACATCCTAAGTTTGGTTGGCGAGCCAAAGGGTTTATTATCGAGCTATTCCACAGACTGCTTTTGATTCAACACAGTCTTTCCTATGTGGAATTTAGAACATATCTACTCGTTCAGTTCCTGGCGGGTAATGTCGAGTGCAGAGGCGTCGCAAGAAAAATCGTAAGCAACTTCGTTGTGGATGAGGAAAGTGTTCTCTTGACCCTGAAAAGAAAGAGACGGTCACGTTATGTGTTGAAAACAACATGTCCAGCACATGAAATGTAGATGGAAGCATCGGTTGTAACAGTAAGTTCCTTACTACTTGATCGTATATGCCTGTATAGTAAGTACGCAGAGGATTTTTGTTTTGTGAAAGGGCAACATTTGTCAAATACAAATATTGTGAAAGACAAGAGGAAGCTTATCAGCAACGTATGAATAGTTATTTTTAAAATCAAGGGCGACGTTTTGACAGCTTAACTCCTATAATATTGTAAACTTCCACATAACGTTACCTTATAGCGTATAACTGCCCATAAAAAGGTACACTCTTTACCCATTGGGGTTCACTTGACAGATGCACAGTAAAATTCCATAAAGCATCGCACGGACAAGTATTACCTGACGTTAACACGTACACATTTGCTTGCACTTTGTTCTTAGTTTTCCCTAATTTCGTGCTCTCTAGCTCTCATCTTTCCTTACTCCAAATGCGCATTTCAGTTCTCTTATTAGCTTAAGATGTGTAAATACATTCTGAAGAGAACGAACGTGTTTAGTTAAGAGCGAATGACTTTTTGAATGAAAATTGTCAAGCTACTCTTACATTCCTTTTTACAGCATTTGCACTTAGGAGTTCTTATGCTAACAGTTCTGGTTAAAATTGTCTTTTTATGAAGAAAATGATTTTTTTGAAGAAAACGTATAAAAGAGCTCAGTAAGCCCTGTCGTATTTATTAGTTCGTTATAAGCTGACATATCGCATCTAAACAGGTGGCTCATGCGCTTAGCAATATTTGGAAAAAGCATATAGTATTTCGATAATAACTGTATTAGCATCAGCGGAATCAACAATGCGATTACAATAACCAATAACATAAGGTTATCTTAGTCCACATAACTAATATCGCGCGTTCGAGCAAATCATAATAATATTGGTTTAGTAGAGGCAAAGACAAAGTTCGATAAAGAAATAAACAGGAAAATATTAAAACGGGAACAGCGTTTACGGGTCGAATAAGAATACCCATCCATTATCATTTTAAAGTATATGAAAACATTTTCATATAAAATCTTCGTTGATCAATAGCATCAAGCTCGTTGGTTCTCTGTACCTGTATACGACCAGATGTCCGTCTGTCCATTGTTTGTCTATTGATTTTCGTGTTCAATCTGCAGATCTACTTGGTACACTGTCATGCTTTGGCCCAAAGGACCAATCGACTACACCCCATATAATCTCTTATTTCGAAAAAGCCTTTATAGTGAGTGTCTTGCTCTGAGAGCAAGTGCCCATATGTGTTCTGTTCTGTTCGGTACAGTCATACTGCCAAAGTCCATAATAGCTTTCGAGAAACATTTCTTTATTTGCTTCTATTCATAGCTTGCCATCCCCTCAAGCGGTCAAGCGTTTCAAGTGTGGAACGCCAAGCTCTACTATTCATTTCCAATTTCCAATTGTGCTTGTTAAGGAATTTGTTTGGTGTAAAGTGTTAGTAGAAGAAGACTAACGTGCCGAATTCCCTTTTGCACTCACTGTTTCTTCGGATTCATTTCGTGAGTCAGCGATGAACGTAAGTTTAAGCCTTTCCTCAATGTGTGCTACACATTGATCGCAAAAATAAGCGCTTTTTGAAAAACACACTACCCCGGCTCACACTTAAATTGTAAACCAAGAGACATTAAAATTATAAAACTAAGAAGAAGATTTTTCGTAAAGCAAATTTCCAACTTCTTTCTGTGGATAAGGAATGCCGGACGCAGTGGTGTATAGAAATCATTTAGAAATCTTATGGTGATTATGGCGGTAATCATCTCATGAAGTGGGTATTACTGGCGGACTAGCGAAAGTGGAGAATTTTTATTCTTCGATGGTGGGTCTAGAATTGTTGAAGATATAGACTGACGTACGGAGACTGACTTATTTAGAGAGAATTTGAATGAAACGCCATTTGATCCCAGGTAACAGCATATCGAGCGCTCCTTTATGCGAGTCCATCAAGTAGTGCGTGTATCCAACGGCATCCAACGATAGCTGTCTTAAACGCAGCAAATAGGAAATTTATATGCACAGCTACAGCATTCGCAAATGGAGAAATAAACGCTCAGGCATAAAGATTAAAAAGTCAAAAATAAGCAAAATAAAAATGAGCAGAAAAAAACTAACGTAACTTATATGCACAAATCTGAATTTTTCCCTTTGTTTTGCTGCCTTTAATCGATTTTTTGTATATGGAGGACATTCTGTTTGGGTTGGTTGTTGGTGCTGGTATGACACAAAGCAGAAAAAATAACAAAAATAAATAAATAAATAAATAAAAAACCCTTTCACAAAATCAAGCGGTTGACTTTTATGGTGGCATTGTTTTGTTTTTTTTCCTTTTTTTTTAATTATTATCGTTTCACTATTTCTACGGTATGCACATGGGGATATCCTCGAGTGAAGACGTAATGTCGGTGGCGACGACCACTTGCATTGCGAGCTCGTTGTGGCGAATTTCACGCTGCACTTTTCGAAAGTGTGGCGAGAGAGGTGAGGCGAGGGTAGGGAAAACAAATTTCGATAAGTTCATGTGGCTTTGAAATACACACGAGCTGACCTACAAGCAATAAAAATATTTACTTCTCGTACCTGTAGAATTTTTATTTCAGTTAACTGTTGTGATGCTTTCAACTTTCAAATAATAATATTTGTACACTTGACCGATGTTTTATTCACGAAAACAGATCTACACAGTAGAACCGTGTCTATCGAAGTCTATTGAAATGAAGTATCAATTTGGCAACACTTCTCTTATTGTAGAGTTTTCTTTAGCCTAAGCGACTATTATTTATGTGTCCTTAGCTTAAGCCTTGTTTTTGTTTTTTTTAAATTCTCTATTGTGGTCGTATGATGCCTGCAAACGTAGGGTGCACAATCAAATGTATTAACCTCAATGTAAAAAAAAAAGAACATGTTATGGGTGAGATTTGGCTGTCACTTCAGAAGCAAAATTTGTACTTTCGTTTAGTGTTTTGTGGAGAAGACCATAGACATAATGGCTACTGGTGTAGATGGGAAAAATAGAAAAATCTGTAAAGAGATAGAATGAAAGTGAAAATAAATAAAATAAAAAAGCAATTACATGCGGCTTAGACCGAACGTTTTGACGCGCACCATTTATTTGGTTTCGAAACCGAATTTGTATTCTCTCCTAAGAAATAGTTGCGTCCAAACATTCCATAACTGTAATACAACAAACACGCTTGCATTGCTCAATACATAAATATGCCACACACATGGAATGTTAATGTAAAAGGGCGCAGATAATAATGTGCGGAAAAAGGAAAACATGGAACAGCTCTCTACGAAGAATTTCTATATTTCTGCTCTTAAGCACTTAACCAATAGGAAAAGTGAGCTTTGTAGCAGCACGTAAAGTTTCTTGTTCTAAACAAAGTTTGAAGGGCATAATTTGCAATTGCAACGAAAGGATCTTCGGACCAATGGACATATAGAAATATTTTCCAGCCCAAAATTTTACAGACATATGTACGTACGTTGAAGGTGTCAATATCACATGTAAAATAATGTGTTTCCTTGCCTTGTGCCTTATAGCTCTGTACTGGCTCACCTGACGTACTGACGATATGCTTTATGATTATATTCTTTGCAATTGTTTAATCACTGTTTGTATATAAGAGGGTAGTAGCAGCAGTCCTTTGATCTTTAACAAAAAAAAAATGCTTCTTATTTTTCAACACCTTTAGTTCCATACATTTTCGTTAGGAGTGTTCGGCAGCTCCACTACCGTTTGACCTATGTTTAGAAACGGCGAGCTTCTCTAAGTCGCTATAGGCTGGAGACGCAGAGTCTTCAGCATTCGCGAACCTTCTGTCATCAACCTGTTTTTTTCGTGTTTGGAAAAGGAAACCTTGCGAACAAGACGCGTGGAGAAGTCATTCGAACTTGAACTGTTTTATATTGATTTCATCTCTTCAATCCTGCAAAAACTTTGTAAAGCACTAGGCATTGGTTCCTTTTTTTCCTCTTAAGGGTAATCAATGAAAAATTGTGTTTGGTGCTTTCTAAATATCGGACGGAGTAGCCTTGCCAGCCGATGCAACTGTTGTTACTTTTTGTTGGGGCGGATTTTCCTCTTTCAGCCTATTGTTTTGAGTTCTCCTTCGTCTCAGGTGTGAATTGGTAGATCGACGTTTTACGGGTCGATGCAAAACCTTGCCTTGTTTACTCGTTGAACGCTTTATTGAAATGTCCTCATGGAAGTTCAATATCTTCCCATCGTGAATGAATATCGCATCGGACGGATTGGTTATGGCGTGGCCACCTCATTGAATCGACCACTATGATTATGGTCTTGGCAACTTGCACAAACGCATGTAAACTCTGCCACCGATTATTGGTGCAAATGAGGAGGTGAATTTCCCGAAAGTAGAACTGAAGTGGTTCAGCTTTGATATTGGTTGACATTGGTTGGAGAGTTGTCGAGTGGAGTGGAAGTATTCTATCACATGACGATGACCAAGCATTACAATTCAGTGAACTTTTTCATTGGCGAGGGCTGTCGAACGTACATTAAACGGCTCGCCCGTCAAACTTCAGACTTGAGTTTATACAGTCAGTTCTTTCGATCATGGAACAACCATGCACATTAGGGTGACTAGTTCTGGGAGCATTCACTGTTACCATTTTACAATGCGTACATTTCACAAATGAAAGAAGTGTCCCATTAAGTCGATAGGCATAAATGCATTTTAAATGGCGGACAATCTTACGTAACAATATTTGTACAAATACATGTATACGGCAACACCCCCTGGCCGTGATCTTTCATCTAATTTATTGGCTATAATATACAATATAAAACATACAAAAAAGTAACATAGCGCACACAAACAAAAATCGAAAATTTGCATGCACGAGTTCAAGCAAATATAAGAAAATGATATTCAATTCTTTTCAGTCAATTTCAAGTAAGTCGATAGGTCTATGCAGGTCGTCTTTAACAGCCTTTAGAAGTATGCCTCCTGAATTGAGAATAGTAATCGTGTTTCATACTGTTCATAAGCATTTTCCTACTTGCAGTTTTACTTGTTGTTTACCGTTGTTGGATAATTTGCAAATACGAAAAATTGTAATTCTTCGTATACCTTACGTCACTTGGGTTACAGGTTGATGAGAAGGTGAGTAACAACTAGAAAGACTTAAGGCACGTCGTTTTAGGTGATTATTTTAAGATTGTCCGTCTGTCCGTCTAATGTCTGTCTATGTATTTTGTGTTTGTCAATGTACAGATCGCGCCCTGCCACATAATTTAGTACAAGCTTTATTCGTCGTCTATCGCACCGGGAACCGATCTTCGGTCTTCCGCCTGGCAGACCCATATCCTAAGCACTGCAGCACACGGCAGCCCTCTAGAATTGAACAATTTCTATTCAAGTTTTCAAAGTTAAGGCAAACAAGAAAACAACATTTGAAGTTTGCGAAATGTTGCTTGTTTTATGATACGTTGGAAAACATATCTTGTCTTCACATTTAAACGTTGTCATGCTTAATGAACGATTCTTCTCAGATAAAAAGTATAAAGTATTTTTTCCTTTTACGTAATTTATTGGTTGAGTATAATGCAAATGAGTCTCGAGCCCCAGTCCCCAAAAATGTTGAAACTTTTATGACATTTTCATGCGGTCTCTCATTTGGTTTGATCGATCAAGCGATTATATTCCTTACGCATATGTAGACACAGCGCCATAAACGATTTCAATTTATTCTATTTTTGTTTCAAACTTCTTATTATTCGCCCTCCGCCAATAGTTAAAGGTGTGAATGTTTGTGAAAATCTTGTTCCATATTTCGAAAGGTGTATTTAAGATATCCTTAAGGAGTTTTCTCGCTTTCGTTAAAAGATTACATTTGGGAATAGCACGATATACATATGGGTGCGTTCGTAAACCCACTAGAAAACGGCAAATCCCCAAGCTGACCAAAAATTTAATGATCAAGGCTATCTAGAGTTGCATTTTCCAATTAGTTCGGTCAAATCCAATCAGAACTGCATGCATTAAGATTCAGCTTAAATTTCTGTTTCTAATGACAAGGAAAACTTTTACAGAAGAGAGACAAACAAAGAGAGTTATGGTGTCTGTGATCGATGTTACGAATGGAAAATGATAAAATAAATAGAGTCTCCGTTCCGCTAGATCTGCCCCACAGCCTAGAGCAAAAGTCAAAATAACTTTTGCTTAAACGTGCAAATGTAACAACTGACCCACCATCCTGCCGAACGGACGTCCTATCAGTCGTGCTGCATTAAAATGTTGATTTTCCCCTGTTTGCCTGTTTGTGCAGGGATGAGTTTCGCAAAAGCACAACAACTTGCTTTCTAATCTATTTTGAACACTGCAGTGCATTTTTTCCGCATATCAACATTAAAAGCGTTTCTAGAGAGTGCAGCGTTTATAGATAACATAACGCTTGATATTTTTCTTTAAGGCATATTTATTTGTTCTTTTATGTCCCGAATTAAGAGGATATCCTTACATTAAATAATGCGATAGTCGGAGATTAATTTTTGTTTTTCTTTCTTTTTTGTTAGTTTTTTTTACAGGGTGGAAGAAAACTAAGTTTCCGGTGTAGTTATATACGTTGCTAGTAAAATGTGTTATTAGCGCATTATTAGCGCACTTTACGCACATTCTTTAGAGATGCCTTAGAATGAATTCAGAGACGATTTGCTCTGTCCGTATGTCCGTTAATTAATATATTATTGATTGTGCTCATATTTGGCATCGCGTTTTCTTTATGCCGTCATGGAGTCGAGAGTCTTCTCGTTTTTGTAGCTGGTCCATTGCTCTGTTAGTCGTAGAATTGTCCGTCCCTTCCGTGTATTTTGCACGATCTTCAATGGTAATCACAATTCTTTTTCTTGTTTCCAATTAAACAGAATTTATATTATAACTCTAATGCTTTGTAAATTTCTTCTCACCAGACTATGCTGCTTTCCTTATTCTGTTGTCATATCTCGTAATAAGAAATTGATGACTAACCAAGATTTCCCTAAAATCGCAAATAATTTTCTTTTAAGGTCCCAATATATTAGCACAAGCGTTATAATGAGGCCGAACTGTTACCCCCCTCACCCCAACTGACGCTGTACGATTGTGTGAGGGAGTTCTTAAGATATTTATACAATTTTTTATTTGAGTAAAAGAAAATGTTGCGGTCTTTCGCTGAAAAAGAAATTTCACTCTTTAATGGCTTTTGTTTAAATTGATGGCTTTCTCATACAAACATATCTAGAAGAAATTTTGAAGATGCTTTGTCTTCTAAACTTTAAACTTTCTCTTAAATTTCCTTTTTAAATTCATGCCCTTCTCCAGTAAAACGTGTGAAATGTGAATTACTTTGAATGCCGAGAATCTTTTCAATCGAGTTTAGTTGGCAATAAAACACCTTTATATACCTAAATACTCATATATATATATATATATATATATATATATATGTATATTATTTAAATTCCTTCCGAAAGCAGCCTTTGTTCTGTTTTAAGTGTATGTGAGTGTGAATGTGTACATAAGTAAGTGTATTCTCATTTTTCTCTAATACGAGAATGATTTTTCCACAAGCGAACTAACGTTAACATCGACGAGATTGTGATCCAAAGAGAATTCATTCTATCGTTGCTTTTTACGCTCAAGATACACAGCACATTTGAGGTATTAAACAACAACTACCGTACAACGTGGGAGTCAAGTGGACTAAGTTTTTGTTACGCCGGAAGCGTAACGTAAACAATGGCAGTAATCCGTTTTACCTTAACTCAGCCGCAAACAGGATTAGTGAGCTATTTCGCTAGAAGTTAATAAAGTAAATATACGGGAAAAGATTTTCACAAATGTAAATGCAAGTAATGTATGCAAGGGGAGAGCGGTAAGTGAAGTAAGTGGTTGAGTAGTGCGATGTAAAGCGCTTAAAAGTATGTTATTTTTAAGATGAATTCCACTTTACAAGTTACGATTATGAGGATAACGGTCTCTAACTCGTAATCGAGAAATGTGAAGTGGGTTTTATTAAATTTGTTTTTTCTACAATATGAAGACACTATTGTGTTGTAATTGTAGATCTTTATTAACCAAAGTCTTGCCTGTGCACTTATGAAATAAGAATAAAAAAACAATTAAAAACTTATAGCGGGCCATGGAATACCATTACGAATACCCTACACTGCTTCGCTTAACACACTCGTTTATGTAAGGACTTTTCAAAATAAGGGGCTTTATTGGGAAAGTAGTTCGATACGGAGCATTTTCAAAGGTTTTTGTTCTCAAGCCAAAACATGCCGGTGCAGCAAATTTCATCAAAATATCGCAAAAATTGCGATCTGTGTGTAGGTTGAACACAAAAAAACAAAACGGACAGACGGACAGATGGTATAATAAGAGGTGGGTCTATCTCAAGTCGAGTGCCTGGACCTTCCCTTGTATACATCCACACAAATATAATATACCCTCGAACCACAAGTGCTGTAGGTTATAACAAGTAAGAAAATTATATTCGAACGCAGCCGTAACTTTTGTACTCTATTTCAGAGGGAAAAACTACAAAAATGAAAATTTGGATGGGTGTGGCCAATTTTTCTAATTTTGTGCAGGTACTGTACGATTATCCGTGAACGCGGATCTATTGCATATTGACTTAAGAGCCCTGAACAATAAACGGAATTTTGTTGTCTTTGACAACAGGAACATTCTCAATTTATGTTATGCTATAGGCGTGTCCTTAGATCGATTTGACTACTAGTCTATATGCAAGAGTTTTCAATGTTTCTGCTAAATCTGAAGTCGATATCCTAATAACAGACAGGTTTATCTAAATCGATTCAAAATGGATACCTTATAGGGTCTTTGAGGTTTCCATCTGGGTCTGGGTTGCAATTGTTTTGACGAAACTAATACACCCGCAACCTTCGATGGTAAGCAATTTTATACAATTTGATTTTATAAAATATACAAAGTAATCTTAGACAATTTCTACCAAATGTGTTCAGTCTCAGCCACAGTCATATATGTATATGCGTAGCAAAGATTTCATAAAATGATTTTATCATAGCCACATGTCGATTTGAATTAGTTTGCTGCTCTCTCGCTTGCAGAAACGGAGAGAAGGAATTAAGGCTTCATGTATATATGCACCGTATATGAACACTTACTTCTAGACCATCACATCTATTTTACGACCGTCTGTCCGTCTGCTGTTCCTTTATTGTTTCATTGTTCATGATCACTGAAACCTGAAAATTTTGATGGATACATTTTTAATTCATCACACAAAGTAGGCGAATGGATTTTATCCGCGTGTAATTTCCGCCCACAATAGACAAAAAATCGTAAATTTTATTTTATAGCAAAAAGTTTGTACAAACGCAATGCAAACTTTTAATATAAAAGTGGGCCCGATCAGGTTGGAAATATCACGCAAAACACTTAATTTTAATAGTGATCTAAACATTGTCGCGATCGGTTAATTGATACGCCTACAATTAATAAACCACTTTGCAGTATATGATAAGATATTGGTTTGAGTTGATGACTACCGGCGATTTACTCTAACGTGTGTAATCCCATGCATGATATAACCCGTCCCATGCGAATTGCTATGCAAAAGTCCTATTGTTGATAGCTACTAAGTACGTCATCGTTTCACTATGCTATTTGTGAAGACACAAGGCTGGCATGCTAAATAAATTGTCCTCAAGTGAGTGTTTGTGTCTTTGCTTTGTTCATTTCTGCTTCTTTTTTTTTTTCTGTGTTATTACATTTTTTCCATTAATATTGATCATAGAAACAAAACAAATTGATTTTATGTGAGTTAATGTATGTGAAAGCTTGCAATTTTCTTTCATAAAGAATTACTTGAATACTTTATCCCTTACAGCATCCCATACGTATTGACATGCTGTATAGCTAGCATATGCCCATCCTCACTTGCCATGTAATGCTACATGGATATGGATATGAGTGTGTGCGTATCTTAAAAGACATGTTCACCGCTGGTTCGTTGACAGAGTGCACATGCATACAAGTAATTTGGAGGTAAACCTCAGCAGCTACATTATCAGTTGACTAAGTGTGTTACACTTAAACAAAGTGCTCTTGAATACGGTATAATCGATATAAAAATATACCTTTAACCGGAAGACCACACATATTCACTTATTCGTTACTTTGATGACCTTACAAATTTTGCTTTCATTAAAATGCACACATTTTCGATAAGCACAAGACTCCAAGTCCACATATATGCGATTCCCGATTTGTCGCCCATTTACTCGCCTATCACTCTGTCGAGAAACGTTTTGCAATTGTAAACCAAACGTATTTACTCTTCTAACTTAATTTCCATAATGCGTTCAAAACAGCTGAAGTGTGCCAGTATGCAGTGTACCGCTGCATTACTGCATTTAATGTTAATACTTGGCTGTAGAGCTCGCTGCATCAATGCGTACACAGCTTCAAACAAGAGATTATTGCTTTCTATTGCAGGTTAGGATATTCAGTATTCGTTTTAAGCTGAAAATAGTTTTCTCATTCACACTTTTTTTTTTTTGGCAATGATGTGAAAAATGTGAAGAAATTCGTAAAAAAGAAAATACTGGATAATCTTCTTTTCAATACTTTTCAATATCATAATAAAGAGAGATTTTAGGTAAACTTCGGCTTTACATTGAATTAAAAAAAGAATAAATAAACAAAAATCGTTATAAAATAATAAATTTCTAATGGCGAATGTTACTCCACTGATTGGAAGCCCATTGAAATAGCGAAAGGATGGTAATCAAGTAAGTAAACGCCAATGGAAGGACGCACGTCTGACAAGGCGTTTCTCATACAAGCACTAATTGGTTCACAGTCATTATTCGTGAACACAGATTTCGTCAGGAGTTATGCAATCAGTCAAACACTTGTGTAACATTCCAAGGTCATCAATACATCATGAAGTTTGCGCAATGAAATTGTCCATTGACTCCGCATCGTTTTGACATTTGCCAACAGAAGATAGTACCTGAAGGTCAGATCCCAAAATTTGAATTTCAATTCATGCAGTTTTGTCGTTGTAGCCGTCGCTGCGATGTTTAAATTTTCCATCAGTGGTCTCATTAGAATCCGCATAACTCCTAACCAAATGACGGACACGACATCTTATTTCACCAAATCACCACACAAATAGTATGCAGTTGAATGAGCATGCCTTCGATTGAACGATGTGTTAAAGAAGAAGATGTTCTTAGGCAATACAGCTGACAGAAACAGAATGACTATATAGCTTAGCAGTGGCAGTACCTTATCAGCACAAGTGGAAAGTTCATGACACATGGCATGTATTGGTGCTATTCCATCAACTTAAGCTCTTCGCAATCAATAAGAGTTTTTCAAAATACACGCCTTAAGGTCTCTGCCTGTATATGTGAATAAATATAAAACAACATGTTCTTATTTCACATTTCGTCCTTTGGGGTGAGGAGAAGGAAGAAATTGATGAGGCGTCAAAATATTTTAGCTACCTTCCCCACATTACCAGGTAAAGTGAGAACAGAAAAAAAAAATGTTTTTTATGTCATTATTCGTGGGCTACGCCAACAAAAACTTGCATTTTATATTTTAAGATAAACAGGGTGGGTGTAAGAGATTCGGCCACAGACTGATATAATTTTCTTAGTTGTTTTCATTTAGCCTTTTCTTACTTAGCCCTTTTTTAAGTGGTCTTCACGAAAAAAACAAACTTCCGTGAAAAGAACAAACTGCATAAAGAAAAAGGGACGAGTGTCTGTATAAACGAGCTGTCGTTTTAATTTGCGTCATTTTGCATCCCATTTTTTTCCAGCTCAATAAGCGACAGATGTCAGTCAAACACTTGGTGTGTATTTGTGTACTTTTAAATGAATTTTTTCATAAGTCACTATATGGATGATGAATTTAATGAGTAACGTACAGTTTAATCGATTCTTTGGCAAATATTTTTTCAGTAACAACTGCAGTACATAATACCCGATATCGTCTATTGCAGTTGGCGAACTAATTTCATCGCAAAATAAGGTAAGGGAGAGCATGCATGTATTGTTGTCATACAAAAGTTTACACCTGAACCTGAACCTGAACCTGAAAACTAGAACACTTCGGTACAATCTACCGGAACGTACGCAAAGAGTACTGTTTATATGTTTATATGTATATGCCATTAAAGGGTTAGGTGTGCCCCAGGATAGTCACCTTGGTCCACACCTATTAGCGAAGTTTTTAAATGATCCACCGACTTGTATCAAAGAGTCGAAGAGTCGAAATGTCTGACTTTTGTGGATGGTATAAAAATCTTCCACTCATTAACTCTATTAGCGGTATGGCCAGCCTCGAGTACGACTTAAATAATTTGTTCAAATGGTGTAACGCTAATGGTGTGTCACTGAACTGAAAAAGAAAGAACTGAACTGAAATTCAAAATTAAACATGAAATGGACGCATTTGATCAAATCTTTCAAGGAAATTTCTTACAAACGGAAATTGTAGGTAGCTTCATGTACGCGGGTCTTGGAGATTTGGACATTGTGAGGATTCCGTACTAAAATGGAAAACGTTTTAAGAACGCAAATTCATCCCAATCCCTTATTCCTTCGAAAGGGCCCAAAAAACAAAAAAAAACGCTTATGCGGCAAATTCTATTCTGGTGTATGTTTAGCTATTGTAATGTGTAATAAAAACTATTTCGTTGAAGGTCAATGCGTTGTGTTGTGACGCAGAGTTTGAAATCATTCAATTAACATAAACGAGCTGTATATGAAAATGCAATGGTTCTGCCGTTCATGAGACCGTATCAAAAGTATTTCAATTTTGTGTCGGCTGTGGGCCTCAACTAACTTTCTCTTATTAGTTGATAGCCTCAAGCAGTTAATTGTGTATGACGAATATATACGGCATGATCCATCCATTCGTGTTTCCCGCCTGCTCTCGCAAAACTCATCTTTTAGAAAATAGTTTTGTCATTTCGTCAAGTCGTTCGATTACAATCTAATTTCATGTTGCACATATTCTGTGTACGACGAGTATACGAGGTCGACATAGGCAACAGAGAGAGAGAGAGAGAGAGAGAGGAAAGAAGGCAGTTTCTTATATGTGTCATCGACGAGGAAACGAGGAACGCAACGCTCCCTTCTTTACTGAGTCGAGCCCGATTATATTTTTTTATTCTTTTACTTACCAAGTTACTATATATATATATATATACGTAGTAATGAACTTTTTGATATATTAAATTATTTATTAACCACTCGGTTACTTTCTCTTTTAGTACTTTCGTACTAAAAAAAGGTTTTATTGCATAGAATCGTAAAAACGTAACTGGTGTAGGAGATGGAAAGAGCGGGCGCTGAATGTGCGAGAAGAGCAATACTTTTACAATTCGGCGATACAATTTATTTAAGTTGTAATGGAATACGAAAACTTTCCTTAACGACATATCTGCGCATTCATTTAAAAACTCTACTCATTAAACTAACAAACTAAACAAAATGTACAATCATTTAAGGAAAAAGAAAAAAGAACGAAATAAGTGGAAAATTTTTATTCAATTATTGGATTTACTCTGCATACGAGAATTTCCCTTATAGTCTTCGTCGTTAATGCAGTTGCATGTGTGTACTTTGAGTGCGACATGGAATGCGTAATCAATTTAATGAACAATAATTATTTAGGTATTAGAGTTGTTGTTGTTGTTGTTGTTGTTGTTGTTGTTGTATTTATCAAAGGCTCCTTTGCAAACGAGGATAATTTGAACATATCTATGGAAAATTGCGGGATTTTAACAGATAACTTAATCAGTGTGGATGTAAGTTTATAGTTTATAGGTATCTGCGCCACTATATTTGAATCGTTAATATTTCATTGTATCAAATTGATAATGACGTTGTATCCGGATTAAATTTGATTATCTTGTAGAACGAACCCATCGCCGTACAATCATTTGCACATAAGTAAAAGCAAACGAACGTTCAAAGCTTTCCATTCGAAATGCAATATTGTATTGGAGTATTCTGAGAAACGCATATACATATACATTGTCAACTACGTAACTGTGTTTATAATCTTTTAAGCAACGCTCATCCCACTCTAACCTTTACATATTATATTAGACTCTCCGCCCACTATAAACGGTTCGATATATATTGACCCTAATCACTTGTGTTTTTTCGCACTCGGTTATCTGTAAGCAAACGTTTCTCGATTTCTGTGTTCATGTAAAATTGTCCTGTTCTTTACGCTTGCACATGCAACCAAACTTAAGTATGCTTGCATACATATATATATATATATATATAATATATATATATATATATAAAGTAGCAAACACATACAAAGAGCTCAGTATACGTATGCCCCGTGTATATAGATGAAGGTGAACGTAAACATAAAGTACATTACTACGTACGTCGTTTCGATTACGTTTAGTGTGATTGAACAACTAAGGAGCCCACGTAGTCTAAGGGGAAAATGCATGATAAATGAATGAAGATGTACGATATTATGAAATTATGATATTGTGATATTGTGATATTGTGATATTGCGTTATTATAAGGTTACGACATTATATGAAAATAAGGAAATTAAGTGCTGATATTATAATGTTGTTATGTTATGTTATAATGTTATGATATTACGACATAATATTATTATATTATGACATTATCACATTACGATATAATATTGCGATATGAAATTGCGATGCTATGACAACGTATTAGATGAAGCAATAAGTTCTGCCCATTGAAATTGCTTGCTTCATAAAACGTACATGATGCGATCGATTGTTCCAAAATTGTCGGTATAAGTACCTTGGACATTGGCCTTGGTAAGGCATAAGGTTTGGCTGTTCGCAAGCCGTCGTTCGGTACCTATCAAAGTGACAAGAAATGAATGTCGTACATGCAGCATTTAGGCGAACTGGGTCTGAATCGCCC
Source organism: Glossina morsitans morsitans (assembly GCA_001077435.1). Taxonomy (NCBI): domain Eukaryota; kingdom Metazoa; phylum Arthropoda; class Insecta; order Diptera; family Glossinidae; genus Glossina; species Glossina morsitans. The sequence goes on along the minus strand of CCAG010006700.1, from coordinate 12,461 downwards.
CGCCTCTGCAAGGGATGTGGATAGTTGCCCTGACGCCTCAACGCATGATTTACTTTGCTTCGGCTCATCGTGCAGGATTCATCTTTCATCGATCGAAATGATTTGATAAAAATAATTTTTGCTTATTTAATGGCTTAACAAATGCACAAGCAAGCCTCAATTGTTCGCTATTTTCTTCGGATAGTCTTCACGAACCATTTTATTTGAATAGGCAGAGCTTATTTCCGCTCCTAATATTATGAAAATTCGCTGTTGTGCTTGCTATTATTACACGATAATATTATAATTTATGATGTCATATATAACGATGATATGTGATCGGTTGGTGTCATTGTCCAATCGAAGGATATTTGTGGTGAAAGAAAAAGTGACATAATCGTATTTAGGTTGGAAAGAATGTGTGTTACTTGTTACTTGCACGCGATAAACAAGTGGTTCGAGCAGCCACGAGAATTGCATGGCAAATACAGTCGGCTCGTTTCCGATGTTTTATAAATTTGCCAACTCTGACAGCAGAGGACTGCAAAGCAACTTTGGAAATTATTTGCTCTCTAAATTATGTTTCCCAACTGATTTTAACCGTTGGTTAATTTAAGGATATGTTCATATTAGTTAGATATAAATACGTGGCAGTACGATAACTTCGGCAATCATCAAAACTGTGTGAAGCATTATGCTTTTATGAAAATTAAATATTTTTCATAAAATAAATGCATACGAAAAATGCTTAATTTTGTGGAAAGGTATTTTTCAAATTGTGTTGGGAAAAACTTATAAAAGCAAATAATCATTTCCTGATGATGCTTCGTCTGCCGGCATCGATAAAATATGCAGTTAGGCATTAATAAACACTTATCATAGCTAATAATAAAAGCAAACATATATAAATGAAAATAAAAGACTTTTTCATAACAGCTTTACAAGAGAGAGAGAAAGAAAGAGATAGAGAGAGAGAGAGAGAGAATAATAGAAAATATATAAATGAAAATCAAACAATTTCCTATAATAGCATTGCGACAGGAGAGGGGGAGAGAGAAAGAGAGAGAGAGAGAGAGAGAGAAAGAAAGAGAGAGAGCGAGAGGGAAGGTGGGAATTGGTGAAATTTTATTTATATTTTACATGTAAATGCTTTTGTAAATCATTAGTCAGTCACTTATTATATATTCTTCCCTTCTTTCTTCTTATTTCTCCCCAAAAGTTTTCTCCTTATGAGTTCCATCTTCTGCTTTCACCATTCAGTTCCATTAAGTTTGCAAATAATAATCGATAATTAAGTTCATCAAACTTCGTAAATACTTTCACAAATAAAGTTTTGTTTCTGCTTCTTCAAATTAAGTTCACAATCTGAGCGTACAAATCTAATTAAGAAGTGTTAGGAATACACGTAAGCGTAACGAGTTTTGCCTTATAGTAGTGTGATATTGTGACACTCGATGGAGATGAGAGGTTGTACTACTGTGGACAAGAACTAATGAGCTTGTATTTCTTAAAAAATGCCCGCGCTATGGTATGGATGAGTGTATCTTCTTTATGGGTTGCTATGACTGTTGTGAACAGCGAGCATTAATTTCGAGACACTTGCCCTGTTGGGTTAAATAACAGTAGACGTTTGTTGTTTTCCCCATTTGCAAGCAATCATTTTGTCAGCAATTTTTAGAATGAAATCCGTTGCACTAACAATTTGCATCAAATTTTTCTCAGAAAAATAAAGTGAAACGAACTAAGCGTTTTACAAAAGTGCTACGGAGACGAGCGCTGGCTCTATCAAGATCACAAGTTTTTAATGTGAGTCGTGTGGTAGGCAAAAACAATGACTGTATGATGAGTAGAATATTTTTCAAGATATCGAAACACCCGAACTATTTTCTGGTTGGAAAACACTTTCAGGTTTCCTTTCGCTTTCGCTTTGCTGCATTTAAATCGTCCGTTGAAAATGAAATATTCTTTTAAAATGTTTCTCACATTAATTCAAAATTTAATTTGAAATGAAGTAAAATGAAGAAAGGAACGAAGAGCGTCAACCTCCCTATTACACTTCTCTGTTTGTCAAAGGACGTTAAGCTCATGATATCAGAGCAAAGGCATATTTGTATTTGACCGAGAGAAACGTTGCAGTTATCATCCAAATATTCGTTGACGTACAGTGTCCTTTTCCTATCTCGCTTACTCGTTCATTAAAACATTCCTCAATAGTCTTCTGGTATTTAATTGTTAATGTCAGTGCGCTTAACAGCAACCATAGCTTTGCGACTGTATGCTGAGGATTTGCTGATATTCATTCGTTTTACTGTTGCTGATTACGTATAAAATTCTATGATAACAAAATCTCTCTGATGATTACAAGAGTACTGCTCATCTTAGTTTCATAGGTAACGTTACCCGTTGCCGTTCAAATAAATTGACATGTGGGTGGGTACGCGTGTAACTTGTACAATTGTAGAATGCAATCGCTTATTGTTGGCCTACTCGGTTGCCTTTTCTACGATACATTAATATTAGAGCCATGACGAGAATCCCTTAAATAGATTTCTACGTAGGCTGCGTACTGAAAATGTGTGCATGCACTTGTGTTATATGTAATTTTGTAAGCATATGTGTATATAGAGCGTACACGCCTTCATAGCAAGAAATATGCTTGAGTTGACAACTTTGCTGACACATTGTCTTTTAATGCTAAAAGAATGTGTTCGGATACGTGTGTGCACTTTTATTGAAGTTTTTAAAATTCTCGTACAGTTTCAAATTTATGACGCGTTTCGCAAACATACATACATATACATAAGACGTGTAACGACCGAGTAGAAAGATTAAAGATTTGATGTTATTCGTCCCAGTACGCACACACGTATGCGTCAATTGTGAGTTGAATTGTTCAGAATAGCAGTTTTTTCTTTCAAAAGTTTATTTTCCTGATGTTTAACGAAACTAGTTAACAACAAGCGATACTAACCGCTGCCATAGATAGCTGTTGTTGTCTGCATTGCGTCCGTATATTATGTTTACGCAGATCTGCGAAATTTGAAACACAAGCTCAAATACTTTTCCGCTTTTCCATTCTTAACTTGTACATCTGAGCCAAAATGCTTATATTCTTTTAAAAGATAGCAAAACAAAAAACAAAATAAAAAAAATAAATAAAAAAAAAAAACACACACACACACACACTTAAGAGTGTGCCGTCTAAACTTCATAAATTTTAGCGTAAATCCTGCATAAAAAAATGCTAAAAAGAAATTAATGTAGACGAGCTTTAAATGTGCACAGCTGTAAATGCACACCGATCTAATTTATGTGACTCTTAGGCACCACGTAGAATCTTAATTTACTTATTTATTTATTTATTTTTTTTTTCTATGCACTTTATATAACATGGACTCACAGAAGTACATATTGTTAAGTAAAGAAACTGACTGACTGATTGACTGACTGAGTGACTTGGAAAGACTAAGACTAAGACGTGAACGCAATAAGACATCTATTCAAAATATCCGAACGTAACAATGAGAAAGAAATGTTATTTAATTTTAAAATATTTAAAAGGATACAACAACAATGTGACTGCGGTTACGTGCTCTCTCATGTTCAACAGATCGTTCGAGTTATCTTTTGACATCTGCTGGAGTCTTCAAAATTGAAAATTGTTAGAATTCTAGAGACAATGAATGTTGCATGCATATCTTCATCCACTTTCGCGATTTCATTCTTGATACGTAATGTCTTTTATCTTATGTATACGTCACTCATAGTTTAAGAAATTTTAATGTTCATGTCTAAAAACTTTTACTGAAGTAAACACGTTCTGCTCTTCCAAATCTAATAAAATGCACTAAAACGAAACTGAATTGCTTGCAAGTTATGGGCTTATGGCACTAGCGCTCGCTCATAGGGAGAGATAGGGAAGAAATGTTAAATATAAAGCAAGTAACGAAACCATATATATCTAGGCAAAGACAAGCGATAAATACACCCTACATATTTTCGCTTAATACAATTATTCTTTTATTTTCAAGATTAAAAAACTAAACTTCGCTCGTCATAATGCCAAGTGTTTGTTGGCTTAAAGTCTTGCGGAAAAGAAAAATGAGAGACAAGTGAAAATGCATAAGTGAAAGGTGCATAAGTGAAGTTAATAACACAATGTTGTGAAACCTATTCATGCACTAGCTTGTACATTCAACATAAAGACAAATTTTTCATGGGAGTCTCCGTAAAGCCCGACTCGACATGTTCCAAACGTGGTAAGTCAATTTTTTTGCTCACCTCTTACGCCTATGCAATGCCAAAAAGTAAGGGTTGTCAAGTTACGTCCAGAGCTTAGTTTTCAAAAGGCACTTATATGAGAATCTGCCACACAAAAATCCACCTGTTAAGTCCAAACATGTTACAGCAAATTCATAGGCCAAGTAACTTCTATCGTAAAATTGCAAAAGTTCTTTTTTTATTTATTGCTATGCGAAAATTTAGTTTTTATATGGAGCGAAGCGGAAAAATTTGTACCATTCGGAAAAAAAATGTTCAAATTTATTGTATGCGCTAGAGTACTACTCCTATTGTTTAGCCATTTCTGTGGAGAATTATTAACAAATGAATGAAGGGTTATATGGCGGTTGGCCGTAAAAGTGGTCCGATTCGATCCATTTTCAATAATGTTCGGCTGAACACAGATAGCCAAGCTTAAATTAGTTGCGGAAAAGGTTTCTGAATCGATCGGCAAACTAAACGATGAACCCATCTTACGGCCTTCCGAATGTTGCATACATCCGCACAATCTTAACATATTTTTTTCTCTAAAGGCAATGTAGGGTATAAAAGCCAATCGAATATCGATAATGTAGTTAACCCGGAGCAAATTATGACACAAAGTGACCGCAAATGATAGCAAATGATAGCAAAAGCCTTTGCGTGACCAGATGCTAACGGGTACAAAGCTTTAATTAAAATCTACTTATGCATAACAATGAAACGGTTGAAGGATAAGAACAAACTTAAACGGAAGTTTTATTTACTACACTGAATATATATATGGTGTGGGTTTGGCGGTGCAACGTTATAAAAATATATTAGCGGCAAAAGCTCTCCTATTCTCATATTCGCAAATGTACGTCCCAGTGGTTTAGCATAGCATGCTTAAGTAGGGATATTGAACTAAAACATATTCAGGGAAATATGAAAAGAAGAGATTGTGCCAATTACCAGATGGGAAGGGGCAAAAAGTAGATTTGGGCGACAAAAGTTTCTAAATTAAGAACGCATTACGCGGAGTAAAAGATTGGGCAGCGGCGAGAAGCATCTTGCGTTCCACAAAGGGTATAGGAAGCATGTAAATTGAAGTTGCAAACACGTCTGTGAACATATATGACAGAAGACCATGCCCAAGTTAGACTACACTTTCAAATTAGCTAACAGTACCGTTAGTTGGAATTTTTGGGCACAAAGAACATTTGCGTTGTCAAGCAGCCTCTCGACGCATCTTATCGAAGTCGAGCTGCGAGATCAGCAATTTTTTTTTTAACAATACATTGCTTAATAGAAAATTATGTACGCTTTGCTGGAAAATTCGAAAGCGAGTGATTTTAATAAGTTTTCTGCTAATTATTTTTGTGCCTACGTATAGAATCGATGCCATTTTCAGACTTATTTTTTGGATACGCACTTTAACCTCAATGGGAACGCCCATTGTCGCTTCATATAAGGTAACGGTAAGCCGTTGGACGCCGCCGAATTGAACAGTAATTGCCGCAAAGCCAACATAGAGATTTACCTTTGGATAGGTGAGGTTAATATTTTTAAGTTGACAAGAATACGAGAAAAGCAGCCTCGCAGTTCATAAGGCTGAAAACGAATACACATATGGTTAGGCAATCGGAAAAAGATTTATAATTATTTGATTATACACATCCATGCAAGCACGAAAAATTGTTAACGTGTTGGAGTATTAAATTGTTGGCAAAGTTTTGCTATTCATGCTACATAACCAAACATAAGCCGTTTGTAGACGAACACATATACAGCCAATATTTTTTAGAGTGCACACGATATAACGGTCACAAAGAAATCACTTCAAGCAATAGAACGAAAATGGGCTCAAGCCCATGATCCTGTTCATGATCTAATCGATTACCTGCTGATTTAATTTCGACTTTTTATACATGAAGGCGTTGTTTCCAAAACACCACAATTTCGCAAAGGGTAAGTATTCCATTGAAGTCGAATGCTTGTACCGCTTGAAACTTAGCAATTCTCAATCAATCGACTTGTAGAGTGTGTACATTTGTGGGCCTGTCTCGTTGTGAACATTGTAATTAAAATTTTGAAACCTTTACTCAGGTTAAATTTATGAAGTTACTCCTGGTTGAGAGGATTTTTTTATTTAGATACTCGGCATCTCAGATAAATGCTCCGTGATGGCTGTGATTGGGCCAAAAAACGAGAAAAGCGTTTGCTTGATGTGGAATTGACACCGGCTGTCTGATCTATAGATAGTAGAGTACAAAAAGGAAATTCCGCAAGTTCCTAAATAGAATTAGTAACAGTTTAAAGGTCTCAGTGCAAAAGTGTTTTCGTCTACTCTGAGCATGTGAACATACTGGGCGTACCATGCTAAGCCTGTTAATGCTATAGTTCTGCTATGCAGTATAACAAATCATGTACGTAGATTAGTGGTTTATGATAAAGTTGTGTTAGTTACTTCAGCATATTTAGTGCGCACTGTAAACTTTATTTGTTTTTTGTGTGTGACTTGTTTTCTTACCGATAAGAGTGTAAAAGTCGATGTAAATAATAGGCATCTAAAGATTCGTTCTATGCCGAACATAATTTATATGTTTTTGTTTGTGTATCAAGCGTTTTCAATCTTCTGCCAACGCAAAAATGTTTATGTGAATTAAGTGAATTTATTGTACACCCTAGAGCTAGATTATCCGCCTCTTTGGCAACACAAGTAATACAGTAGTCACAGTTTCTTTTGTTCTTGGTGAACCATTAAATACTATCATATGAATTATATGCTCATAGGCATTCGTACAACCACATTTGCCATTTTGTTCGCGATACCCAGAAGTACATATCGGATAGCACATGCGGTGCGTAATTATGTATGTGTATCCTTAATACGTCTACAGCTGCAAGTGTAGAAGCAAAAAAATATTAATTTCATAAAGTTTTCGTTCGTACAAACGAACCTAAGAACTATTGCAATTATTTACGAGAGTTATCTAAAAACGGGACCAGTTCATTTATTAGAAGATAGTCAGCGGAACCCTTTAAGCTTTTTATTTTAAGTTGCATTCTTCAAAGCCTTCGAAAACTTTCAAAGTCTCTGATGTTTTCGACTTCTGTTTTAGCGTAATTTCGATAGATAATGCTAAGCCTATCAAGCCTTGTCTACTATAGCCCGTCTGAAAGGTGCCTGTCCGTTAATATCCAAAAATTTGTTAAAATTTCTAGCTTTACAACAATTAAACAACATTTTGAAAAACTTTGCTGTACATTAGAATATCACTTCGATCAAGCGAATAACGCTTCGCACTCTTGCTAAAAGTGGATCCATCCTAAGTATTTGCCATAGCATTGTTGAGCACGAAAATGCACTAACAGGAAATGATTGATTTCAGAATCAGTATAATAAAGAATGGATTTTAAGCCCTTCTACGTCGGCACAAAGTTGCTATACCCTGTACCATAAGTGGTGTAGGGTATAAAAAGATATTTTAAATTAACATAAATATATTTGGCAAGGGATGTACTCAATTAACAATCAAAACTTAACTGAACCGATTTTCTATATTCGAAACTCTATTGAAACGAAGCGAATACGAACCATTTTTGAGTCATGAATGAAATCAATCGCAAAATTATTTTTATACCCAGGACTGAAGGATGGTTGGACATTACTTTGATCAAAATCCTTGCAACACCAAGAAGGAAGCTTCAGAAACGATGTAAAGTGCATCGCACGTTAATCAATAAGTCCGCAGGATCACTACGTTTAGGCAAAATCTAACTGTTTTAATGAACGCAATCCGATCTGGGAGGAACACATTCATTCCAATGTTTCCCTAACCGTTCTACGCTTTCATTACAGAACGATTTGTCCAACCCTTGAGAATACGCTTCAATTTCAACTAACTGCCTAACACGGTCTTATTTTTGGTCATAAGTAAGCAAATGCGGTATCCATTTCGATCAGAGCTTTCTCATGGACAAATTCTCATGCAAAATTGTAGATACTCTGCTCCTGCTGATATCGTTAAGGTGTCGGCTAACACACGCAACTTCACATTTCGGGTTTCCAAAAAGGTTTTGTGCACATTTTTTTTTATGTTTTCAGGGGTTTGTACGGCCGCGTATAAAATCAGCAAACCACTTGGAATCACCGCAGGAGTTGGTTTCATTATAAAAAAGGAAGAGAGAAATTACAGAAATTTTGTTCTTTTAAGGACTTGACTAATCGCTAACTCGTTAATGTAGGATGAAATACTTGGCTACGTGCGTATTTATTGCACGCGGGCTTCTCAGCGCACTTCCAAGTGTTGTGAAAACGTAATGGCAAACTTGATATGTGTATATTACACATGGTCGATAAAGTTTAAGTAAGCAAAGGAACATCTGCACTGAAGTTGGGAGCATTGTTGTGTTATTCCTGAAGAATAGAACTGGAAAACTTTCGATTTTGGTGAGCATCAATAGTAACAACTACAATGAAGTTTGGTAGCCTACAGCCAGTCCTCAAATACTCTCCATGCTCATACTTGTAAGTATGTGTTGTGGGGTAAACATCAATATTTGAGAAACAATATACAATAATAACTTTACAACTGCACACGCAGACACATCAACAGCAATACACCACTACTAACTAATGCAATTCGTTTAAAAATTCGGAGCACGTCCGCAAACGTGCATAAACGGGAATAATCAGTTATACAAGCTTTTGCAGGAATGCCTCTATATGAATGAGATGACACCTGTGCCGTAATTTATTCCAAAGCACAACGATGCAAAGGCTTAAGAACTCGCAAACTCTATTTGTGAAAAATTAGCTGTTCAATGAAATCAGATGTTGTTATAGAAATTATATCTTAGAATTTAGAAAGTGCGAAAATAAAGCTGTACCTACGACTTCTTCTTCTCAAATTTGTGCTCTATATTGAATTCTGCATAGGCAATGTGTTTGCCTTTTTATAATTGTCTTAAAATCATTTCAAAGCACAATTTTAACTGTAATTTTAAATAGATGTCTTCGAAAATATATTATATATGTATATAGTGCTTATACTATATAATATATAATGCGAGTACAAGTAACTTCAATAGGCCGTGTTAGGCCAATAGGGCCCGTCTTTCGCTATCGTCATAGGAATTGAAACACCGTTCTAGCAACCAGCGATATTCGAAGGGAGCAATGTTCGCTGATAACAGCGTGGAGGGTACGACGTTCCAAAATAGAATTACAAACATTTGGGCAGCGAGTTGTGCTACATGGGTGCGAATTTCTCCATAGTGAAAAGTAACGATATTATCCCTTTTGCCACATCAGGTCCACATTTCGTCTCAATTGCATGAATTATGGTTGGTAGCCTTCCCTAGCGGTAGTTCCATTTGGTTAATAGCGATGTCAGAGACATTTAACTTTATCGTAGAGCATTGCCAGTTCCTTATTTGTACCGATTCAGCAGTCTTCGAGTGTCCTTCGAGTTAACCAGGAAAACTAAAGTCGTGAACCTATTCAAAGCTCCAAGAAACGATTGAAGATTGTGTACACTTTGGTGTGATAATTTTTACAGTCGCGTACAGTTCAATGACGGTACTTGCGAATGAAGAAGCCACAGTTTTATTCTACACCCTATAAGGGACGGCGATCTTCTTTTTACAGTGCTCTTTAGAAAGCGGACCACGCTAGTTTGTACTGCCAATGTATTCTCAATTAGTCTGAGATACTTTTGAGTCGTAATGAATTGCACGTCATGCTACTTGATGAGTTTCTCGGAAGTTTTTTATTGAATTCCCTTCCTCAAGTCAAGTGTAAAAAAAAGCATTCCGAAAATAAAATAAAATTAAAAATGGAAACTTCACCGTCCATACCTGCAGTAAATGTATGCGTAGCTTGTTCACTCGATGCGTATTCGAAAAGACCTCACAATTGTGCGATAGGTAATATAATCAAACGCATCTATGTGAAGTTGAAATATTAATTAACTTTTATACCATTATTGTTTTGCAAGGGATGATAGTTGCCAGCTTCGTTCTGATATAAGCAAATTTTACACAACAGCCGTCGTTTAGATGCATGTAATGGCGACATAACCGACAAACGCAAATCCAATCATATTTTTTAACTAATACTTGCGGCTTATCATTGACAAGCGGGATGACAGTGTATTCAATGAAAAGAAAAGTATACTAAATAAAAATGAAGGAAGTGAAAAGTTGTAATCGTCTTACGGCGAATATTTAATGCCCACCACCTTAAGCCAATCTGCTAATATAAAGGCGGAATATTTTCTTAAATGTGGGCGTACCATTTGATTTTTGCAGTGTCATAAGCCGTATTTGTATTAGATTTTAATTCAATATATTGCGGTAGGTTAGATTTTCTTGTTCATGGTGGGCGCGGTTGTGAAAGGATACCACCTAATTTTTCACCGCAGTCTTACATGGTTTGTCTATATCTGTGCACTGGAGTTTAAAACAACTTCTGATATGACAATTCAGTTTTTCACCAGTAAGCGTTCCACCAGAGATTGGAGACGGATAGAGAGACGGACAAAGAAACCTTCATTAAATTGATTCTGAAGACTACAACGCTTGAATATATATCGCTGTTATCAAGGAATGAGATCAACTTGAAGACAACACTTAAGTAAGTAATTAGTTAAGAAAAGTTTGGTTCGGCGTAAACAATTTACAAATTGTCGAATGTTAAGTGTTTTCGGCTTTGTATAGATCGATCCAAGTTTCACATCGGGTAACGATGCGTTTCATAACGTCTCGATAGTTACAATGCAAATCGTTGTTTCACACGCATAGGAGAAATCGGAAACGTTACTTTTGCCTGTTTATGAAAGCACGCGTAACCCAGCCGTAATTGAATATATTGACATTAAACTGTACCTGGCCAACCTGTAAAGAACAAGCAAAAAATAACTCAATGATTTCATTATTATATTTCACGAACTTTAAGTGAAAAAGTAAGTAAAAAAAAACTTGCTTTCTGGAAACGGTGTTAGATAGTTCACGAAGTTTCTGATGCGTACTTATGCTTGTTGCAAGCGAAAGGACAAATTTAATATAACTTGAACATGCTCTCATGTTAGGTATAAAAATTTCACTCTGCTGGGAGTCTGCATCGTGATTCTTCGGTTTTATTACAACAGTTTTATGCTTTTTGCTATCGGTAGCCTTATTGTTTCATTGTTCGGCGTTCAGGCTACCAATATGTAGCGAAAGAGATAGGTAATCATTTTGCAATGCCGTGAATCTATAAATATATAAATGAATACATGACAAAGAAATGAATGAAAGAAAAATGGGGTGAATAGCTGCGTGCTGAATTCAGCTGACCAAGACTATATAGAGTATAGAGTTATTATATGGAAAAACAAAACAAAACAAAACGTAACTTTGACTCAAGCCTACTTGCACTTGTAATCTCATGGCTGCGGTGTGCATTCATGACATTTCCAATTTATTTTTATCTTCTTCCCACTCCCAGCATATCATCGCCACATTCTATCGCATATAAAACGTAAATATCTCCGCACAATACACAAAACTTGAAACTCATCATCCGCAGGCAACCATAATGTCTCAAAGATCCCTGCTGGCTGGCATAGCAATCAATTTGTATTTATTAAGACCATGTTCTTAACAACCAACGCTTAACAAAAATTATTAATTTATTTTATACCATTAATACCTTGCTACTTAATTAATTTATTTTTATCAAAATGTCATTTCGTATATGGGAGTAAATAAGACGTATTTCGAACTCTCCTAGATACACTCATCACAACGCTTTAATGAAAAAAGCCAGGCAAGACCAACCAATAAACACCCTACAACATTCCGCTCAACTGATAATGCACCAAAAATTACATATATTGTTTTTATGTAAATGCATAATTTTCATGAAAGCTCTCATATCGAACGATACTCAGACATGAACATGGCCTACATTTGGAAAACTTAATGTACTTGGCAAAGATTTTATTATTTTTTCATTTCCTTGCGTAGTAACAACGCACAAATTAGGTTTTGTCGCCACAGAAGGGTTTAGTTTCATGAGAGCCTCTATATATGGGGCGATCTAAAAAGTCAATGCTAATTCCCTATGATTGATTTAATACGGATGAATTTTCATCATAATATATTGACAATTAGACCTTTTTGTATAGAAGGGCATATTCTTCTTCATTGGAAAGCTTATATGCCTTGCGAACCAAGAAAACAGACCTATGTGG